>CAUYPK010050371.1:0-12876 GCA_963574355.1 Loris lydekkerianus | reverse complement strand
GAAGAGGTTTAGTAGTATAGGTACTAGTTCTTCTTTAAATGTTTGGTAGAATTCTGACGTAAAGCCATCTGGTCCTGGGCTTTTCTTTTTGGGGAGATTTTGTATAGTTGATGCTATTTCAGAACTTGATATAGGCCTGTTCAACATTCTTCTTTTTTTTAAAAACAGGGTCTTACTTTGTCGCCCTCGGTAGAGTGCTGTGGCATCACAGCTCACAGCAACCTCCAGCTCCTGGACTTAAGCGATTCTCTTGCCTCAGACTCCCGAATAACTGGGGCTACAGGTGCCCACCACACGCCTGGCTATTTTTTGTTGCAGTTTGGCTGGGGCCAGGTTTGAACCCACCACCCTGGGTATATGGGGCCGGTGCCCTACTCACTGAGCCATAGGCACCGCCATTCATGGCCTATTCACCAAGGGACCTGGGCACAGTGGGGTGCAATGGTATTGCTGGCTAGTTAGGTAAAACATCACCCTACAATATGCCTGGCAGCATTGTTTTCTATGGTACACAAACCTCTGCTGAGTCTGCTAGACTCATTCATTACTATTAGCAATTTTCTCTGAGGGCCCTATTTCTGCAAGTTGGCTCCCAACCAACACCTGGACCTCCAGGATGCTAGATTTCTCTGCATATAGCTGACACCAAAATTGTAGATAAGATTCAAGTGCTTTTTTCCTTTGGCTAAATCAGATGACTTCTGTTCAATTGTCCCAAACTTTTCTAAGACCTCATAAGGAGGTTTATCAACTAAAGAGAATAGGCAGAATCCTTAAAGCTTCGGCTTCCAAACTGTGTACTGAGGTACCCCAGAGTTCCACAGTGAACTAATAGGACTGTGAAGGACATTTTAAATTTTCAAGGGAAACACGGCACCACTAGTTGTCTACTGGACACTACACGAAGTAGTGCACAGTTTCAATATTATCAGATTGTGCTGCATTACGTTTTGTTTTTTTTTTTAAGACAGTCTCACTTTGTTGTCCTCAGTAGAGTGCTATGGCTTCACAGCTCGCAAAAACCTCAAACGTTTTTGGACTCAAGCAATTGTCTTGCCTCAGCCTCCTAAGTAGCTGGGACTACAAGTGCCTGCCACATGTCCAGCTATTTTTTGTTGTTGTTGTTGTAGTTGTCATTGTTGGTTAGCAGGCCCGGGTGGGGTTTGAACCTGCCAGCCCCGGTGTATATGACTAGCACCCTAACCATGAGCTATGGGCACCGAACCTGCTTACTTTCTTTTTTTTTTTTTTTTTTTTTGAGACAGAGTCTCACTTTGTCAGTCTTGGCAGAGTGCCATGGCATTACAGCTCACAGCAACCTCAAATGTTTTGGGGGCTCAAGTGGTTCTCTTGCCTCAGTCTCCCAAGTAGCTGGAATTATGGGCACCTGCCACGATGCCCAACTATTTTTAGAAATGGGTCTTACTCTTGCTCAGGCTGGTCTCGAACCTTTGAGCTCAAGCAATCCACCTGCCTCGGCCTCCCAGAGTGCTAGGATTATAGGCATGAGCTACCACACCTGGCCTTAGGTTGTATTACTTTGATGACATCTTTGTATAACTGGGCTTTTGATGGTTGCTGTGATACAAAGCAAGAACTAAAAGAAAGAATGTGGAACAAGAAATGATGGTGGCAGCATCCAAGGTGATTCCAAGTTTTAAAAAAATTATTTATTTTGTGATATAGAGTTTGACTTTGTCACCCAAACTAGAATGCTGTGTGACATTATCACAGCTCACTGCAACTTCCAACTCCCAGGCTCACCAGTTACTTCTGTCTCAGCTTCCCAAGTAGCTAGGACTACAGATGTATGCTACCATGCATGGCTAATTTTTTGTAGAAACTGGGTCTCACTGTGTTGCCCAGGTTGGTCTCAAACTCCTGGCCTCAAGTCATCTTCTTGCCTATGCCTGTGCTGGAATTACAGGTATGCACCACTGTGCCTGACCAAGGTGAGTTCAAGTTTTAAGAAGCTATGCAAGGCCAGGGGAGGTGGCTCACTCCTGGAATCCTAGAACTCTGGGAGGCCAAGGTGGGTAGATTGCCTGACCTCACAGGTTGGAGACCAGCCTGAGCCGGAACAAGACCCTGTCTCTAAAAATAGCTGGGCATTGTGGCAGGTGCCTGTAGTGCCATCTACTTGGGAGGCTGAGGCAAGAGAATCACTGGAGCCCAAGAGTTTGGGATTGCTGTGAGCACTCTACCGAGGGTGACAAAGTAAGACTTTGTCTCAAAAAAAAAAAAAAAAGAAAAGAAAAGAAAAGAAAAAAAAACCTCTGCAGAGCCCAATGGACACATACATGCCATTAGTAAGTAGTTGGGGTTAAGAGTAAAATAGAAATATTTTTTTCCTTCCAATTTGTATTAGTTTTTCAAACAGTTACAAAGTTGTTAGGATGCAAATTCTTATGTTGTTTGGACCTAAGTACTTTAAAGGAAACTTAGTTATTTCTTTTGACCTAGGGTGTTGTGAAAAAAATTACTGAAAAACTAAGGGTTCCTTGAAGGCAAAAAGTTTGGGAATCTCCATCTCAAATGAATAAAGAAAGAAATGAAGGAATATTACTGGGTTGTACTGGGGTCTTACACCTGCCCTTTGTAAACTCATCAGGCACTATGCCTTGTGGGAATTTTTCTCTTATTGGATTTTTAATAATTCCATCTGGGACATTCTAACCTTATTTCAGTGATTTGGGGTTGTTCACAATGTGATCAGAGGATGTTAGGGAGCCCACAGGGACTGGGCAGAGTGGTGGAAGCTTGGAAGTCAGAGCTTCCTGGGCTAGGTCAGAAGGTCAGAGGCAAAAAAGAGAAGGGAGGATGCAGAGGAGGGACCCTTCCTGGCCTGGTTCTGCTCTGCGTGTCCAGCTGGGCTGTACCTGGAAGACAAGTCTCTTTGGCAGGCTCAGTTTTCAGAGACCTCACCAAGTCTTCCTCCATTGGAGGCTAGGCTGGGTCTGTCCTATGGACGGACCTGCTATCTCCCTGGCCACTGGACATTTGGGGGCCTTTGAATACCCCCATCCCGGGTAAGGAAGGGGATGGGCACCGCTGGGGCCCCCACGAAGGTCCAGCCCCTCCCTCTTTTACCTCCTGCATCTTCAGGTGACTGACAGGCGCCTTCCCGGCGGGAAGAGCGCAAAAGCAAAACGCTTGGGTCCCTAGCTCCTTGGCTCATACATTAAAGATGCAGAGGCGCCAGGAGTGCGGTGCCACAAACATGAGACAAATTTTTAATCCCGAGCAAGAAGATGCCTGGAGATGGGGTGAGCGGGAGAAAAATGAATTAGGTTTTTATTATGTGTTTTATTATGCTGTAATTGAACAGGATTAGGTGAGAATACAATACATTCCTGATGCGGCTAGAGGTGGGAGGGGGCGGGAGAGAGGCTGTCAGGGAGCGAGAAGAGACAGACCAGCCTGCAGAGAAGCTGGGGCTTGGGGACAGAGAGGGTCCCAGGAGAGGGCAGAGGAGCGGCGCCGACCGGGCTAGGTGGGATCAACTCTTCTACCCCAGCAGTTTGGGCTAGGTTGGGAGTGGGAGGATGGGCTAAGAGAAAGTCTGCCAGCATGTGCTGGAGGAGGGGACAGGCTTGGGATCGAGAGGGCTAAGGAGCTCACAAACACACCTCACAGAAACTGAGTCACAGAGGGAAAAGGGGCGTGGCTATTAAAAGACTGGATCTCCGGGGTCTGAAGGCCTGAGAGTCTCACTTGTCCCTAATACCTCTCTCCCCTGCACGCCTTGAGCACAGGCCTTGTAGGTCGGCAAATGTAGGGGAGCGCCCACTTCGCGTCTGGTCCTAGCTTATTGGAGGGCGACTCCAGGTTTAAGAACACCTCTCTAACCCCATCCCTTGCCATCCAGGACAACAGCTTCTCAAAAAATCCACGTCTAGGCAGGCCTAACCCAGCATCCTCCTGCTCCCCTTTGCCCCAGCTCGGCGCCTGCAGAGGGCTTCGTAAGGGGCTCCCAGGTGAGCCCTGGCTGGGCTGTAGGCTCAGGGGTGAGCGAACCTTCCTCTGACCCCCGGGGAACTGCCTTGCTCCCCGCGCCCTCCTCTCGGCCCGCCCCAGCCGGAGTAGCTTCATTAAGGGCCGCTGCCAGCGCCGGGCTCACCTGCTGCAGCGCCCCTCGCGCTCCGCCGGGGACTCGCTCCTGGCGGTGATGAAGAGCCCCATTAGCCGCTTCTACCTTTGAGGAGGACTGGGCCTCTCTCCCCACCTCTCAATTAGGATATTAGAAACCGTCAGCCAAGATTAATAGTTGCCGGGCTCCGGGGCAGGGAGATGAGCCCAGATATCACGGAGGCGCCTCCAGCTCCGCGCGGGCCAACCCTGCACCCGGCTGGAGCACCACCTGCCGCCACCCCTTCCCCGCCCCCCCGCCGCGCACCTGCAGCTCCCAGGTGAGGGCAGATTGCTAGCGTGTTTCCTGATACGTCTCCGACCTGGGCGCGCTTCAGGGCAAGGCATGGGGGGGGGGGGGAGGCTCACCCTTTCCAGGGGACTCCTCCACCTTTCCCGCGGATTCAATTAATGACTTAGAATCTGAAAGGATGGACTGACCATCACCGCTTTCTCCGAGAGAGGCTTCATTGACCCCCCACCCCCCCTGAAGTCGGGTCATCCTTATTCCAGCTCATCGCACCCTGTCTTACTTTTCAGTATAGTACCATATTTGTGATTTTACCTGTAGTTCTGTGATTATGTCATAGACGTCTGTCTCCCCCACTACACTGGGTCTCCCGTGCCTTCAGCAATTGTGTTGACTGAATGAGTGGGTAACACACTTGTTTTTTCATGTGTTTACTGGAGCATCCTGTACAAGCTGCCCCCCTTTCTTTTCCTTTTTCTCTCTCCTCCTTCCCTCCCTCTTCTTTCCTTCTTTTCTTCCTTCTCTCTCTCTCTTTGACAGAGCCCCTCTCTGTTGCCCAGGCTACAGAGCAACCTCAAGCTCAACCTAGCTCACAGCAACCTCAAACTTCTGCATTCAAGCGATCCTCCTGCCTCAGCCTCCCAAGTATCTGGGACTATAGGCACCTCCACAGTGCTGCTTGCTCAGCTGGTCTCAAACTCTTGGGCTCAAGCAATCCACCTGCCTCAGCCTCCCAGAGTGCTAGGATTCAAGCTTGAGCCACTGCACCTGGCCCTGCACCCCCATCCCCCCACCCCAATTTTTTAAGCACCCTTATAGCACCTGCACGCTTTCTTCTAACTCATACTTGTAACATTAACTATTCCCATGATTGGGCAGCGCCTGTGGCTCAGTGAGTAGGGCATCGGCCCTACATACTGAGAGTGGCAGGTTCAAACCTAGCCCTGGCTAAACTGCAACAAAAACAACAAAAAAAGCCAGGTGTTGTGGCAGGTGCCTGTAGTCCCAGCTACTGGGGAGGCTGAGGCAAGAGAATCGCCTAAGCCCAAGAGCTGGAGGTTGCCGTGGGCTGTGATGCCATGGCACTCTACCAAGAGTGACAAAGTGAGACTCTGTCTCTAAAACAAACAAACAAAATTATTCCCATGATTATCTGTTCCCTTGAAGTCATCCATTCCTGAGGGTAGGTGAGGGTAGGGCACAGAATTGCATCCTCTATGACTGCCAGCAGGTACTTTGGGAAATTATGAGGGTTCAGGAACTTTAGGGTTTTTCCAACCCCATTCTTTTGAGGACTTTGTGGCATGAAGAGGCAAAGTGATTTGCTTGAGGTCACACAGCCAGCTAGAAGCAAAGCCAGGATGAAAACAATTTTTAAACACTGATTTTTCTACAAAGGTCATGCTATACGGGATCCTGAGGAAGCCCCCCTGATTTCTGAAGTTTCTAAGCCTTGGAGAGCCAGTGGAGCGGCCCCAAGAATCTCTTCCTTTGGCGATAATGGTGACTCAGAACTAAGCCTTTCCACTTATCTCCAGTATAAGGGGTCTGGAGCCCAGAGGTGGCCCACACTCTGTGTCAAGAGGGGCAAATTCTTTGCATGAAGTCTCAGCTCTGGTCTGTCCTTGGATGTAAAATTAGGGAAGTCCCCTCTCTCCAAGCCTGAAGAGATGTGGATTGTCTTTGCTCTTTCCAACTCCCCAGCATCAGCAGGAACTGCAGAAACGAAGAGAACTAAAGAGAGCGTGCTCCTCCACCTCACACACCCTTGGTGTCACTTCTTTAGAACCCACATACTTGGGGGTGGGGAAGGACTTGGGGAAGGGAGTAGGATCGATACCTCACAGGGTTTTGATGACCGCAGGCTTTCACCTTGCAGATAATGGGGTGAGCCGTGGTAAACTCTCCCCGACAGTGCGGGCTCCCCCGGCCTTAATGAGATAATCAATACTTGTTCTCGGCTTAATTTCCATCTAATTGCTCTTTAACGACGCTGGATAATGGACCGCCTCCTGTGAGGAGGGAGCTGGCTGGGAATCCGACCCGCCGAGGACTGCCGCCTTTCCTCCCCCGGGCGGGGTGCCCTCGCGCAGGTGGGAAGGGGGCCCCCTGAGTTCCCCTGCGGGCGTAGCTGGAGCTCCCGGTCCCGCGGCGATGTCTGTACCCACCAGGGGGCGCCTCAGGCCTTTGATGCAGGATCCTCACCCTGGCTCCCAGGTTTGGGCCTTGGGGGCATCCACTTAATAGTCTGCAGGCGGAACCAAGGAACTCTGCACAAGGTCCTTCCCGTTTTATCTTCCCAGCACTATGCACTGCACAGGGCAGTGGCCCGAGGACTTAGGTAAGTTGCTGTGTTTCTGTACCTAAGGAGGGCTCCTACCACATGTTTCCCTGAGAGGTAGCTGGGCTGCTTCCTGCAGCCACATCGGCAGTACCTGGAGGTTCTCACCTCAGGCAAGGAGGCGAAGGGAACAAGAATGAGAGGAAGCCCCTCCCCCATCCGGCCCCGAGCGCCACCTAATTTCCACTAACCTCATCCCTGTTCCAAGCACGCACATGCAGAAGGTGCTTGGGAACACCAGCAGCTCAGATACTGACCCTAACTTCTCACTTCCCACCTGCCTGTCTCAGCAGTGCCAGTACCTGGAAATGTTACTGGAAGAAGTGGGTCTGGCTGCTTATCAGTGTCAGTTAGATGCAGAGACGAGAATTAGGTCGAAAGAGCTTTATTATCAGAAGGCCAGCAATACTGGAGAACAGAGACAGTCTCTCAAAAACTGTTCTGCCTCAGTTACAATTCTAATAGTTTTTATAATGGGAATACAAGGAAACAAACCTAGAAAATTTTAACTTTATCTGATAAGAAGTAACACCAAAGCAGTCTCCATTCTTACAACTGCAAAATGTTTAAACAACAGAAAAGGCTGAGTGCGATGGCTCACTATAATCCTAGCTGGGAGGCTGAGGTGGGTGGATCGCCTGAGACCAGCCTCAGCAGGAGCCAGACCCCATCTCTAAAAACAGCCCTGCGATGTGGCGGGGGCCTGTAGACCCAGTTACTTGGGAGGATGAAGCAAGAGGATCACTTGTGCCCAAGAGTTTGAGGTTGCTGTGGGCTATGATGCTAGGGAACTCTATTGAGGGTGACAAAATGAGACTCTGTCTCAAATAAATAAATAAATAAATAAATAAATAAAAAATAAAAAAACCCAGAAAGGTGATTTTCACTTTAACAAAATAAGAGAATCATTAAACAAATAATAATTAAAGAAAACATAGTATCATCAAAGTAACCTTTACCAATATCGCAACACCTATTGTCTATGTGTGACTACTTCCTCAAGTCTCCTGAGATAACCTCACAATCATGAAAAATCTTTAACTAGATAATGGGAGGGGGAAAGGGTGTGTGGAGAACAGTGTGAACTTAGCAGACTAAATTCACTGTACTGCTTTAGCTTAGCTTCTTAGACTTCATCTCGCAGGCTGCTTTTCTGCCTTAGTAAGGGCTCTCAAACTTCCGGGCCCAACCAGCCTTCACCTTCACCCCCAGTCATCTCTTTTGTCTTCTGTTGATGCAAGCAAGCACTTTGGACTCAGGTGCACAGGTGCTGTGACCTATGATTTCCCTATCACTTCACTATCTCCTGATCTTCTGCCATCTCGACACATGCCTGCATTTCTATAGCTTGACTCTGAATATGGGGTATGTAAATTTTATAAAACATCTGCTGCAGTTCTGGCTCCAGCTGCATTAATATTGTCAGGATAGTGTGATGGTTAGAATCATGCCTGGGGCCTAAGCAGTCCCTAGGTCAAGTCTTAGCTCTGTTGCTTACTGGCCAATGTGACACCGGGCAAACTTACCTAATGGTCTGAACCTCAGCTTTTTTTTTTTTTTTTTTTTTGCATTTTTTTGCAATTTATGGCAGGGGCTGGGTTTGAACCCATCACCTCTGGCATATGGGGCCAGCGCTCTACTCCTTTGAGCCACAGGCCCGCCCTGAACCTCAGCTTTCTTATCTAAAAATTAAGGTTGATAATTCTACTTTACAAGGTTTTGTAAGTCTGGAACAATATAATTGCTTGTCATAGTGCCTAGCACACTGTACCCATTTGAAAAGTGTAGCTGGCTCAGCGCCTGTGGCTCAATTGGCTAAGGTGCCAGCCACATACACCTGAGCTGGCAGGTTCGAATCCAGCCTGGGGCCCGCCAAACAACAATGACGGCTGCAGTCAAAAAATAGCTGGGCGTCGTGGCGGGTGCTTGTAGTCCCAGCTACTTGGGAGGTAGAGGCAGGAGAATCACTTGAGCCCAGGAGTTGGAGGTTGCTGAGAGCTGTGATGGCACAGCACTCTACCCAGGGTGACAGCTTGAGGCTCTGTCTCAAAAAAAAAAAAAAAAGTAGTAGCTATTATTGTCTGTTGTTATTATCACGATAGTGCCAAAGGAACCATCTAATTCAAGGAATATAAATTCAAAGTTTGTAGGGGCAGGCAGGAATCTTAACTGAGGGAAGCAGGCTAAGTCAGGCCTGTACTGAGTTGGAGAGGGCCAGCCCTAGCTCAAATAGAAGCCAGTGCTCACTTTCAATTGTTGCTGCATGGACCAGATTTTCATTTTTGTTGTTTTCAAAATATGGCAGCATAGCAGCTTAAGTACTAGCTCTGACTTTTCTTATCTCCTACCTTACAGGAGTATTGGGAGTTCTCAAATCCTCTCTGAACATCCTGGCAATTCTGGCCCTCAAATTCTGGAGATACACACACATATAACATTATTTATTTATTTATTTAATTTAGAGACAGAGTCTCACTATGTTGCCCTGGGTAGAGTGCCGTGACGTCACAGCTCACAGCAACCTCCAACTCTTGGGCTTAAGAGATTCTCTTGTGTCAGCCTCCCAAGTATCTGGGACTGTACGTGCCCACTGCAATGCCCAGCTGTTTTTTGGTTGTAGTTGTCATTCTTTGGCAGGGCTGGGCTGGATTTGAATCCTCCAGGTCCCGTGTGTGTGGCTGGTGCCCTAGCCAAGCCTATAACACAATTTATAACTTTGGAGAGGAGACTTTATTTGTTTACTTATTTATTTTATTTTATTTTATTTTATTTTATTTTGAGACAGAGCCTCAAGTTGTCGCCCAGGGTAGAGTGCTGTAGTGTCACAGCTCACAGCAACCTCAAACTCCTAGGTTTAAGTGAAGCTCTTGCCTCAGCCTCCCAAGTAGCTGGGATTACAGGTGCCCACCGCAACGGCCGGCTATTTTTTGGTTGTAGTTTTCATTGTTGTTTCGCAGGCCTGGGCTAGACTCAAACCCACCAGCTCTGGTGTATGTGGCTGGCTCCTTAGCCGCTTGTGCTACAGGTGTTGAGTTATTTATTTATTTATTTTTGCAGTTTCTGGCTGGGGCTGGGTTTGAACCCGCCACCTCCAGCATATGGGGCCGGTGCCCTACCCCTTTGAGCCACAGGTGCCACCCATTTATTTATTTTTTTAAAAGACAGAGTTTAACTTTGTCACATCCCGAGTAGCTGGGACTACAGGTACCTGCCACAATGCCCAATTTTTTTTTTTTTTTTTTTTGCAGTTTGGCTGGGGCTGGGTTCAAACTCACCACCCTTGGTATATGAGGCTGGCACCCTACTCACGGAGCCACAGGTGCCACCCTACTTATTTATTTATTTATTTATTTATCTGAAGCAGTCTCGCTCAGTTGCCCAGGCTAGTGTGCAGTGGCATTGTCATAGCTCACTGCAACCTCCAGCTTGTGGAGGGCCTGGCCAATATAAAATTTTTAATGTTTAAATATTAGCAATTAAGGCTAGGCATAGTGTCTCACAACTATAATTCCAGCACTTTTCTAATTTTTTCTTTTGAGACAAAGTCTCACTTTGTCGCCCTCAGTAGAGTACTGTGGCATCATAGCTCACAGCAACCTCAAACATTTGGGCTCAAGTGATTCTCTTGCCTCAGCCTCCTGAGTAGCTGGGACTACAGGCACCTGCCACAATGCCCGGCTACTTTTAGAGATGGGGGTCTCACTCTGGCTCAGGCTAGTATATAATTTGTGAGCTAAGGCAATCCACTCACTCACCTTGGCTTCCCAGAGTGCAGGGATTACAGGCATAAATCACCATGCCCACCCTCCTCTTTTTTTTTTTTTTTTTTTAGAGAGACAGAGTCTCACTTATTGTCCTGGGCAGAGTGCTATAGTGTCACAGTTCATAGCAACCTCCAACTCCTGGGCTTAGGCGATTCTCCTGCCTCAGCCTCCCGAATAGCTGGGACTACAGGCACCCCACCACAATGCCCGGCTGTTTTTTGTTGCAGTTTGACTGGGGCTGAGTTTGAACCCACCACCTTTGGTATTTGGGGCCGGCGCCGGCCGCAGGCACTGCCCATCTCATTTTTTTGTGGGGGGGACAGAATCTTACTGTGTGGCCCTGGGTAGAGTGCTGTGACATCATGATACCTCACAACAACCTCGATCCTCTTGCTTTTGTTTTTCTTTCTTTCTTTTTTTTTTTTTTCAGACTGAGTCTCAAGCTGTTACCCTGGGTAGAGTGCTGTAGCATCACAGCTCACAGCAACCTCAAACTCTTGGGCTTAAGTGATTCACTTGCCTCAGCCTCCCAAGTAGCTAGGACTACAGGTGCCTGCCACAACACACAGCTTTTTTTTTTTTTTTTTTTAGAGATGAGGGCTTTCTCTGGCTCCGGCTCAGGAGGCTGGTCTCGAACTCATGAGCTCAGGCGATCTGGGCCTCCCAGAGTGCTAAGATTATAGGTGTGAGCCACCGCCCCCAGCTGTCCATGTGGTCTTGATGAGGGTCTCATGAAGACAGCCCGCTCCTTTTATAGGGGTTGTCTTAGTTTTGTTTCCTCAGAAAGCTTTGGGTACAAGTGGTTTATTTGGGAGTTTATGCCAGAGAACACAGTGAAGGGGAAGAGGCATGAGAGAGGAAAAGAAAACCAAATAAAGGATGCATTGGTAGATGGGTTACCACTGAAGGCAACTGGGACTCAATTTCACTGGCGACATTCTGCAAAACTGTATAGAATATACCCCAGAATTATCCCAGTGAAGGGAAAGGAACAGGTGTATTTTTCCTCCAGCTTTGTCCTTCATTTGATGTAGCATTTCTAGCCTACTATGCATGCCAGTGGAGATCACCGTAGGAGCCAGAGAACTCCCTCAGGCAGATGCCTGAGCTCCTGCAGGAACTGCAGATAACCTCTGGTGTGAGCTGAGGGTAAATGGTTGGAATGTTGACTGCATCCGCTAATGGGACATTTGTGGTGCAGGGTGGCCACTGTTTGGCCATGTGATAAATTCCTGTACAATAAAATATTTCTGGTATCTGATATGTTGATGCTTTTTCTCGAAGCCATAAGTATAATGCAGGCTGGAGCTGTTTATGTCTTTCCTCCCTGGCTGCTTAGAAGAAAATACCAGAAGTAAGCTCGGAAGTTGCCTACTATCCTGGCACAGTGGTTATGGTGCCAGCCACATACACTGAGGCTGGCAGCTTAGACTGGCCCAGGCCTGCTAAATAACAATGACAGCTGCAACCAAAAATTGCTGGGCATTGTAGCTGGCGCCTGTAGTCCCAGCTACTTGGGAGGCTGAGGCAAGAGAATCACTTGATTCCAAGAGTTGGAGGTAGCTGTGACACTATGGCCCTCTCCAGAGGGCAACATAGTGAGACTCTGTCTCAAAAAAAAAAAAAAAAAAAAGCATATAAAAATAAAAAAATTAAAATTAGAATAACAGAAGTAAAAGTTAAAAAAAATACCAGAAGTAGATTAATCAGTTTGGATATATTGAAGTCATGTTTCCGAGGGAGGTCTGGGCCAGAGATAGAAATTTGGGAATCTGCTGGAAGGAAAGAAGAAACTTTCTGGATATTTCTGCAACTTCTATGCAAATCTAAAATTATTTCAATATAGGGTGGTGCCTGTGGCTCAAGGAGTAGGGTGCTGACCCCATATACTGGAGGTGGTGGGTTCAAACCTGGCCCCAGCCAAAAAAAAAATTATTTCAATATAAAAGTTTTAAGAGAAGGCTTGGTGCCTGTGGTTCTAGCAGCTAAGGTGCCAGCCACATACACCTGAGCTGGAGGTTTGAATCCAGCCCGGGCCTGCCAAACAACAATGATAACTGCCATTGTGGCGGGCGCCTGTAGTCCCAGCTACTTGGGAGGTGGAGGCAGGAGAATCGCTTGAAGCCAGGAGTTGGAGGTTGCTGTGAGCTGTGATGCCATAGCACTCTACACAGGGTGACAGGTTGAGGCTCTAACTCAAAAAAAAAAAAAAAAAAAAAAAAAAGAAAAAAAGAAAAAAAAGATAAATGCTCAAGGTCACCTGAATACCCTGACCTGATCATTATACATTCTGCCCATGTAACAAAATATCATATGTACCCATATATGTATAAATTATCAATAAAGAATCTTTTAAAAAATTCAAATTATCCTGTTTCTTTGTACATCTTATT
>CAUYPK010050370.1:0-41739 GCA_963574355.1 Loris lydekkerianus | reverse complement strand
TCCATGGTATACATATACCACAGCTTGTTAATCCATTCCTGGGTTGGTGGGCATTTAGGCTGTTTCCACATTTTGGAGATTGTAAATTGAGCTGCAATAAACAGTCTAGTGCAAGTGTCCTTATGATAAAAGGATTTTTTTTCCTTCTGGGTAGATGCCCAGTAATGGGAATGCAGGATCAAATGGGAGGTCTAGTTTGAGTTCTTTGAGGGGTCTCCATACTTCCTTCCAAAAAGGTTGTATTAGTTTGCAGTCCCACCAGCAAGGTAGACGTGTTCCCTTTTCTCCACATCCACACCAGCATCTGCAGTTTTGAGATTTTGAGATGTGGGCCATTCTCACTGGGGTTAGATGGTATCTCAGGGTGGTTTTGATTTGCATTTCTCTAATATATATTATTATATATAATAATTAGAGATGATGAGCATTTTTTCATATGTTAGCGATTTGTCTGTCATCTTTAGAGAAGGTTCTATTCATGTCTCTTGCCCATTGATATATGGGATTATTGGCTTTTTTCATGTGGATTAATTTGAGTTGTCTTTAGATCCTAGTTATCAAGCTTTTGTCTGATTCAAAATATGCAAATATCCTTTCCCTTTGTGTAGGTTGTCTATTTGCTTTGGTTGTTGTCTCCTTAGCTGTACAGAAGCTTTTCAGCCTGGTATTTTCTCAGACCGCGAGGCACTAAAGGTGGAACTCAACTCCAACAAAACGTTCAACCGCACACAAAAGCATGGAAGTTTTGTCTTTTTCAAGCAGCCTCTTCCCTTTTCTCTTTTCTCCCCAGCTACCACAGAAGAGAGTAAAGCTCCCTTGAATATATCTTTAGGTGCTGTAGATAAGATTACATCCATTCATCTAAAATGAATCTAACCTGTTAAACAGATTTAAGCAAATTCACGGTGCAACCTGTTAACCTGTGTACTCTGCACAAGCTCTTTCTCATCACAAGCATTTAGACTTGCCACTTGGAGTGCTCATGCCCCAGAGAGGCTTACTCCCTCACTTCAGTCTCTAAAAAGTCACCCCACCAGAGAAGTTTTTCCACTCTCTCTAAAAAGGAGTCTCCACATATAGGTTCCTGCTCTTTTCTATCTCGGGGCTCAGAAAAGTGACAACACATAGAAGGCACTCAAATATTTACTTACTGAATAACTAGTTCTTCCTCCTAAATGCTTTTAGTTTGTTAATAACTGTTTATCCTTCAATTCTCAGTTCTAGTCATTTTTTCTAGAAAGCTTTCTATATGAATTCCCCATTACTGTCTTATATAGCACTGGTAGCTTTTTTTTTTTTTTTAGAGACAGAGTCTCACTCTGTCACCCCTGGTAGAGTGCTGTGGCATTACAGCTCACAGCAACCTCCAGCTCTTGGGCTTAAACGATTCTCTTGCCTCAGCCTCCCGAGTAGCTGGGACTACAAGGCGCCTGCCACATCGCCCAGCTATTTTTTTGTTTTGTTTTGTTTTGCGGTTTGGCCGGGGCTGGGTTTGAACCTGCCACCCTCGGTATATGGGGTCAGCGCCCTACTCACTGAGCCACAGGAGCTGCCTCAGCACTGGTAACTGTTTCCCTATAATACTTTTGTATGTTTGTATCAATATTCTTTTGATATGTTTCCCTCACTACACTATAAATACTGATGGTAAACACTTTAGTTCATAATCTGTTCCCAGCTTTGTGGTAAGTGCTTAATCCTTACTTACACCTTACAGCTCTGTGAGGTGGTCTTACTTTATAGGTGAGGGAAGTGAGCCAAAGGAGGCTAAATAATTTGTTAAGTATTATAGTCAGTAAGTAGTAGAGCTGAGATTTTCAACTAAGCTATCTGGCTCCAACATCTAAAAGCTAACTTGACCAAAGACACCTTCCAACTGGAGATTCTAAGGTCTGTTTTGAAATAATTACATGGTATTTTTTTGTTTATTGTTTTAACTATTTCATTTGTGTATATTTAATCTATCTTTTTTTTTAAAAAGAGTATGTTTGTTAAAGCATTGTTGAATTTGAAAGTTTTTAGAAATACGTATGGGGAGTAGTTTTAAGTATCACAAGGAATGCTAGCATTTAATAGATGGGACAGAAATGCTAATACATCCTCTAATATAGGGGGGCAATTCTAAACAAAGAAGAATTGTCCTACCCAAAATGCCAGTTATAAACCTAATTGGGAAACACTCAAGGATGGACTCATGGACTTCTTTGAGAAGAAGAGGTAGGAGTTAGGGGAAGAAGAAGCGGTAGGGACAGACAGGGAAGAGAATTAACATTTATCAAATACCTTAATATTACACTTAGTACTTGTATATCTTTTAGCCTTCACAACAATCCTATGAGGTCTTATTATCTGTTTTATACAAATAGAAACCTGAGAATCAATGATGTTAAGTAACTTGTCCAAGGTCATAGAATTGAGGTGATATAGGTACTTTGTGAAACTTGGCTAGACAGAAATTCAAGGATGAAGAAAGAACAGAATAGTAATTCACCTGGGACCAGACCGTTGGAATCCAAATGACCATCCTTTCCTTTTCAGCATTCTATTTTTGGGTAAAGACAGAGTCCTAAAAAGGCAAAGCTGTGTACAGTATCTGCTACTTTTAGATTGCTTTGGCCTTGTTTGAATTCTTTCCAAAATTGAATGATTTGTGACACATTTAGCTTTAATACTGCTGTTATTTCTTCCACTTAAAAACAAACTATATATATATATATATCTTTTGACTCCTTTTCCCCCTCCACTTATCCACTTACATCATTTCTCTACTCCCTTTTGGAATAGTACTTTCTATGTTCCATGTCTCTGAATCTTCTCCCATTCAAATTTTTGTCCCTGCTACTCCCCCCAAATTAATTTCTTCTTTCTTTTTTTTTTTTTAGACAGAGTCTCACTTGGTCACCCTAGATAGAAGGTTGTAGTATCACAGCTCACAGCAACCTCAAACTCTTGGGCTCAAGTGATTCTCTAGCCTCAGCTTCCTGAGAAGCTGGGACTACAGGTGCCCACCACAATGCCCAGCTGATTTTTAGAGATGGGGTCTCACTCTTGCTCAGACTGGTCTCAAACTGGTGAGCTCAGCCTCCCAGAGAGCTAGGGTTACAGGCGTGAGCTACCACACCTCAAAATTAATTTCTTATCAGAAAATTCTGTTAGTGTTACTTTCAGAGTATGACTACATACCACCTCTGTTGTCACTGCCCCTTTCTGAGCTGACACCATCATCTATATATTACTTCAATGGGCTATACTCTATTACCTACATAGTATTTTATCTACCCAGCAGTATGATCAGATTGTCTCACTCAAAACCTTCCAATGTTCTTTTTCCTTACTCAGAGTATGAGTCAGAGTTCTTTTAATGGCCTACATTTTTCATCTCATAGCTTACTACTTTTTCCTTTTGCTCGCTCCATTCCAGCTAACACACCAATCACCACAATAGCATCTTTTCACCATCCTTTCTATCAGGAAGCACTTCCCCCAATAACTGCCTAACTTCTTTACCTCCTTTAAGTTCTTACTCAAATTCTGTTTTCCTCTTATTCTAATTTTTATTTATTACCATATATATTTAATATTTAATATTTATTTATTACCATATATACATATATATGTATGTGTGTGTATATATACATACACATATACATATATATATGGTAGAATGTGATGTTGCCATACACATACACATTGTGAACAAATCAGGCTACTTAACAACATATCCACCACCTCCTATATTTATCATTTCTTTGTGGTTAAAGCATATGAAGTCCACTCTTAGTCACTTTGAAATATACAATAGATGATTATTAACTGTAGTCACCTTGCTGTGCAATAGACACCAGAACTATTTCTCCTGTCTTACTGAAACTTTGTATACTTTTACCAACATTTCCCCTTTTCCACCCACCGTCTTCCCCCTCTCAGCCTTTGGTAACCATCATTCTGCTCTCTACTATGAGTTCAAATTTTGTGTTCCACATATAATGAGGTCATATGATAGTTGTCTTTCTGTGCCTGGCTGATTCTCACTTGGCATAATGTCCTCTAGATTCATCTATGTTGTCACAAATGACAGAATTTCGTACTTTTAAAAACTGAATAGTATTCCATTATATGTACATAATTGATTCATCTTGGCTATTAAGGATAATGCTACAGTGAATATGAATGTACAGACATCTCTTCAACATCCTGATTTTAATTCCTTTGGATATATTTAGATATATACCAAGAAGTGAGATTGCTGGGTCATAATAATTCTGTCACCTCATTTTAGTCCTTATTCAGATATTTGTTTTAGTGTTTTGTTTTGTTTTTAGATATTTCGGAGTTTTGTTTATTTTTATCTTTTAGAGTCTAGATTATTCTCTGGATACTTGAGACTTCCAAATTATTGATCTTTGTTTTTTTGTTTGCTTTTCCTCTTTTCATATGAGGCCATCATAAAATCAGACCATAATTTCTAAATCAATTATTATGGATTCCTAAAACATTGAATATCATTAGAAACTGGAAATTTGTATCTAAATTCAGAGACTAAGATCTCTGAAGCACTAAGGAGTATATGCCATCTTTTTCACCTTCAGACCTGAGCTACTTAGTTGATGAGTCCATGGAACTATTTTTAACCCTATGGGTCTCTGAGATACAGGTAGACCAGCCTGGATGTATCACTTTCCACTGCCAAGAGGCTTGCAGCCAAGATCACTTTACTAAAAATAGTACTTCACAAGCTTAAGTTCTCCCATCATTACCTTGATAGGATTCCGAGAGATACTTTCCTGTCCATTGCCATGACCCAAACTAAAATAGTGCAGGAGCCCATGTAAAACTCAAAAGCTGAGTTTTTTGGTAGCATAGCTGTGATTATATGTGATTAAGCTACAGTATTTAAGTTTAAACTGAAGCCTGGGGTCTTACTAATATTTCAAAAAAGAGACTTTTATCATGGTTTTGTGTATGTGTGTGCCATTTAATTTATTGTTCGGGGTATTTAATGGCATGTGTGTGTATATATGGCTGTGTGTGCACATATATATGTATGTATATGTGTGTGTGTGTATACACACATATATTTTCTCAGTAACCAATACCAGGTGATTGGAACAGAACACCTTTTTTGAATAAATACTACTACGTGCCAGTTATAGACATAGAAGTAAAGCTAATACTAAAACTTTATTTTCCCTTTTAATTTCAGAGAAATATTCAACCATATATATGTAAACAGGAATCAAATAATCAACAATGTCTATCACTGAGGAAGGCCTGTGTCACCACATGAAAGTAGTTGTTCGTGTACGTCCTGAAAACACAAAAGAAAAGGCAGCTGGATTCCATAAAGTGGTTCATGTTGTGGATAAACATATCCTGGTTTTTGATCCCAAACAAGAAGAAGTCAGTTTTTTCCATGGCAAGAAAATTGCAAATCGAAATATTATAAAGAGACAAAATAAAGATCTGAAATTTGTATTTGATGCTGTTTTTGATGAAACTTCAACTCAGTTGGAAGTTTTTGAGCACACTACTAAGCCAATTCTTCGTAGTTTTTTGAATGGATATAATTGTACAGGTAATTGTTTCAATTTGGGCTTTAATTTCTCCATTTGATTTCAGTTTTATATTAGGAAAGACATCTACTTGGCCCTTCTAAATATAAACAATTTAAGGTGATCATATGCTAAAAATTCTCAAGAATTTGGTAGATTTTACCTGTGAGTGTAGAGGTTCTATTTGAAATTTAGTCACCAAGCATGGTAGCTCCTGCCTGTAATCCCAGCACTTTGGGAGGCTGAGACAGGAGGATCCATTCAAGAGTTCAAGACTACCCTGAGCAACCTAGCAAGACCTTGTCTCTCCAAAGAAATAAAAAGAAACTTTAAAGACATTTTTTTATCATATATCATTTTTAACCTTTTCACCAGGATGTTAAGTATGTTCTCTGTACTTTAGAGAGCCTTTAAGTTTCCCACTTTATAATACAGCATAGTTATTGAAATTGACACCAGATTTCTCATAATTTGTATTCATAAATTTTTCCACTATTCACCTATACAGTTATTTATCCCTGGGGAATAATCATACATTTCTGAACACTTGGCAGTTTCTTTTAGTACCATTTTTCTTTATGGTACATTGAAATAAAAATGTTGGGCTGCCATGCTAATTGAGTATCTTGTGCTGTTTAACCCACCTTCAGTCCAAGAAGTTTTTCTCCTGCTTTGGAGAATTTATAATAGTTTATAATAGTTCATCTTTCTAAAAGATCACATTGATTTTATTAAAAAAAGAAATACCCAAAATGACCAGTTAATTCAATGCTTACAAGACTGAATAACATTATTGCTATTTTTGTAATTATTGGTATCCATGACATTTTCCCAAAGGTACTTTATAGCTATGATATATTTCACAGAATACGTGACTTCTTGGTAAAGTTAAGAGTGGAACATGGGCTCAGCGCCTATATAGCTCAGTAGCTAGGGCACCAGCCACATACACCAGAGCTGGCTGGTTCAAACCCAGCATTACAACAAAAAAATAGCCGAGCATTTTGGAGGGCGCCTGTAGTTCCAGCTACTTGGGAGACTGAGGCAAGAGAATTGCTTAAGCCCAAGAGTTTGAGGTTGCTATGAGCTGTGACACCACAGCACTCTACCGAAGGCAACATAATGAGACTCTGTCTCCAAAAAAAAAAAAAAAAAAAAAGAGTAGAATATGGTTTATTGATTCCTGCCCTGATATCCATTTTTAAGCAGATAGTCTTTTCTTCATTTATGAAACTATGTATTGTCTCTAGATATTTAAAAAATATTTCTTGACTGAAAATAAGAAAAGACTACCAAACTACTACTGAATCTTGGTTCCTTTATTTCATTTATATATTCTTTTCCAGCTGTCAAAGGGCTTCCTGATGTACCAGCTTACATAAAATAGAAGAAAGTAAAATATACATCAGTTTAATTCATTCTACTGGAAAGTATTCTTGTAGTTTGTTAACATCTAGCTTAGCAGAGAGATTTAATTTATAAAAATATTATCAACCAGTAAAGTATTAAGGCTTATTGGTTTAAATGAATATTGTATTGGCTATTTTACATATGTAATTCAGAGAGTGTGTTTTTTTATACATTTATACATTTTTTTATACATTTCTTTAAATGTATAAAAACAGAAAAGACCTGCCTTTTATAGTGTGCTGGGTGGAAACCAAGTAATTTGCATGAAACAGAAATTTGAAAAGCATTCGTTTATTCATCAAACTTACATCAAGTACCTGTGTTATGCCAGATGATTTGCTGAATGACAAGGATACGTGGCCTCTGCTTTCTTGGAGCCCACAGTTGGTAATACAGTGTGATTGACATGCTAGGAAAGAGGGATATGGATATGGAACATTGGGTGTTTCCCTTACAACAATCAGGGAAGGCACAGAAAAGTGACATTTGTGCTGAGTATTTAGAAACAGAAATTTTCCTGCTGGTTAGGTAGAAGGACTCTCTAGGACAAAAGCAATGAAGTAGAAAAACCACAGTAAATTCTGAGAATATTAAATAATCTAGATCTAGGTATACCTAAATCACAGCAAAGAATAAATTGGCTAGAGAGATAACCAGCCACTATCTCTGACTTACAGTGCTAAGATATTCTAATGTGGGGAATTTGAACTTAAGTAAAACTGTGGAACAGCTAAGAAGATTTCACAAATTCCTATTTCTTTTTCATAAAGATGATTCTATATAAACCAAGAGATTAGAGAAGATTAAGACTAATAGGGAGACTACTAACTGATTATTTAAAATTTGTAAGATTGCTATAAAAGAAAAGTAGCAAGTATTGGAGTTGGGATGGAGGCCAATGGTACCATAATCCGGACAGAAAATATAGGACTAAGAGTAGATTTGTGCTAAAATTCCTAAATTTCTAGAATAAGGCTATTTTAGATCTGTTATTATTAAGGATATCTAAGATGGAACTATCCACTAGACAGTGGATATAGTGGTGTAATATGTTATAACAAAACTTTGATCCATTTTCCAAAAAACTCAGTACTTGCCTATGGTGCTACTGGAGCTGGGAAGACCCACACAATGCTAGGGTCATCTACTGAACCTGGAGTGATGTACCTAACAATGGTAGACCTTTACAAATGCATGGATGACATTAAAGAAGAGAAAGTATGCAGTACAGCAGTTTCTTATCTGGAGGTAAGTTGGCAGTATCGTTCTATAGATTAATCAGCAGTTTTGAGAAATCTTTAAGTTATATGAATTCACGTTATTTTATTTTATTATATAGGAATTTTCTTGTGAATAGATAAAATTGTTAAAATTTCTGGTTTTGAGTATTATGTATCTTACAGTATTTCTGTAAGTTTTTTATTTGGCATAATTGCAGACTTAAAGGAACTTATGAGAATAGTACAAAGAACTTACAATTACCCTCTGCCTAGATCTTACATTAACATTTTATTGTATTTGCTTTCTTCCTCTGTGTGTGTGTGTGTGTGTGTGTGTGTGTGTGTCTTTTTTCAGAGCTAAGCTGCAGACTTGTGAAAATAGGAAACTGTTAAATAATCAGTGAATAGTTATCAAAACCAGGAAGTTAGCAATGATACAATATTACTATGTAATTTAGAGACCTTAATGAAATTTTGCTAATTATTTCCTTAATTCTCTTTATTGAAAACGGAAATCTAAGATCACAAATTGAATTTAGTTGTCATATCTCTTACTTAAGTCATCTTAATCTGCAGTTTTTGTATGTTTCTCATAAAGTTCTCAGTTTGAGTCTGTCATGATTAGATTCAGGTTTTGCAGTTTGCGGGACACCATAGAAGTGATACTGAATTCTTTCTGCATCATATCAAGAGGTTTATGCTATTAGTTTGCCCCATTTCTGGCAATGTTAACGTTGATCAGTTTTTTTTAAATTCTGGTGTCTGCAAGTGCTCTACACTTTAAAGATACTATTTGGGCTTTTGTAATCAGTAAGTGCCTTGTAGGAAGACAATATTTACTCCTCAAACTTTCATGTAATTAGTATTAGCATCCACTAAAGATTCATGTCTGTATTAGTTATTATGATGGTAGATGATAGTGATTTTTAAATTCCATCACTTCACCTACATTTATTCGTTGACTTCCTGCTGTAAGGAAGAGCTTTCCCTTTCCTGTATTATATCAACACAGACTAATACATTTTTACTTTATTGAATGAATTATAATCCTTTTCTATAATTCATTTTTTGTATATTGTGCAATATTGGCACCTTCATGCAGCCTCTTGTGTCCTTTTGACTTACCCCATCATTCTTTGAAACTTCCTACCCACTTAATAATAGCTGGCATTCAACAAATGGTAAGTGGCAGGCACTTTAACTTTGCATTCAGGTAATGTTTCAGAAATAAGTCCAGAACCATAAAACCCTGATTTCACTGCCTATTCATTTCTGGTGTCAGAAGATTTCTCTTACTAACATCTTGTACTTTTGTCCCTATTTAAGAGAGTTTTCTCTAAGGATTGATTGACATCATATATATTGCTAAAAATTTCCTCATTGGAACTGAGAGATAAAAGAGAAGTAAAACTCATTTTCCACCATGAAATAATAAAAACAATTGTTCTGAACTCAGGAAAAAAGGGTGGCAGCATCCATTATTTTTTCCTTAGGTCCTTTTATAACTGGGAGAATTTTAAAGTTTAGTTATTTTCATAATTTTTATTGATTTTTTTTCTTTTTAATCTGCTATCATTTTAGTAATAATAATGCAGTGTCTAATAGGATTATTCACTCAGCTTGTATGTCAGAATTGTCTATGGAACATTTTAAAACTAAATATGTTGGGTGGCGCCTGTGGTTCAAAGGAGTAGGGCACAGGCCAAAAACTGCAAAAAAAAAAAAAAACTAGATATGCCTAGAGCCAGAGGTTCTCAAACTACAGCCCGTGGGCCACATGAGGCAGTGTGTTTGTATTTGTTCCTGTTTTGTTTTTACTTCAAAATAAGATATGTACAGTGTGCATAGGAATTTGTTCATAGTTTTTTTTTTTTTTTTTGAACTCTAGTCCAGCCCTCCCAACAGTCTGAGGGACAGTGAACTGGCCCCCTGTTTAAAAAGTTTGAGGACCTCTGGCTAGACCTTACTCCTTGGATATTTTAATTTAATAGGTATAGGGTATTGCCAAGGCATCTGCTTTTTACAAGTTCCCAGGTGAGTCTCATCCACTGACCAGCTTGAGAGTAATCATTCTAATTGTTGGGTATAATTAGAAGTGAGGAAATGGTAGTAGTAATAGACAAGTGACTGCTGCTCATCAGAAAATAAGATTGACTGGGAGGCTGAGGCAGGAGAATGGCTTGAGCCCAGGAGTTGGAGAGTTGGAGGTTACACTGAGACACCACTGCACTCCGGCAATAGGAGCAAGACTAGGGCAGCGCCCATAGCTCAGTGGGCAGGGCACCAGCCACATACACCAAGGGTGGCGGGTTCAAACCCGGCCCAGACCAGCTAAAATCAACAATGACAATTGTAACAGAAAAATAGCCAGGCCTTGTGGCAGGCACATGTAGTCCCAGCTCATTGGGAGGCAGAGGCAGGAGAATCGCTTAAGCCCAGGAGTTTGAGGTTTGCTATGAGCTCTGATGCAACGGCTCTCTACTGAGGGCGACATAGTAAAACTCTGCCTCAAAAACAATAAATAAATAAATAAATAAATCTAAAAACGCTTTTCATACTATCATTTTACTATCAGTTTATTACATTTTAATAAAATATTTGTTATAGAAAGCTGTACCAACAATGAATTACCATTTTGGCAAACAAGGAAGAAAATAACAAAAAATTTTTTAAAGATTCAACCTTGTACTTTTTTTCTTAAATCTTATCAGTAATACTTCTAATTGTCATTCAGTTAGCAGGTAGCAAATTTTGTACCTTTATTTTTATTTTTATTTTTTTTGAGACAGAGTCTCACTTTGTCACCTTTGGTAGAGTGCCAAAGTATCACAACTCAGCAACGTCAAACTCTTGGGCTCAAGCGATTCTCTTGCCTCAGCTTGCCAAGTAGCTGGGACTACAGGCACCCGCCACAACACCCGGCTACTTTTTTTTTTAGAGACAGGGTCTCCGTCTTGCTCAGGCTGGTCTCGAACTCCTGAGGTCAAGCAATCCACCCACCTCAACCCCCAAGCGCTGGGGTTACAGGCATGAGCCACCACCCCCCGGCCTATACCTTATTATTCTGATTCATAAAATCAGAACAATAGTACTATATAGAAATACTCATAGAAATTACTTTTTTAAAAATCAATAATTATAATGCCAAACTAAATGTAGTCAAAAGATAAATGGAGAAAATACCATATATCCTGGAATATGGATTTTCTTTAACATGTAATCTCTGTAATTTAAAAAGTTTGGACTACTTGGACATAATGAAATATTAAGTATCTTCTGCAGTAAGAACCTCTCATTTCCATACAACCTGCATTTCACTATACCAGAACTTCCCAAGACCACATGTTCTATGTATTTCCAAGAAAAAGGTAATTCAGCCACCTTACTTATCTATGTTTTATCATAGTTACCATGCCAAGAATTATAGGGCAAAGACATAATAAATGACTCCAACTTTAACTTTTCATTTCAAACCTGGGTAATCAAATTCTTCTGTTTTGGGGAATGGTAGAAAATTAATGCTAACATGAGATAAAGGATTGAGATGAATGAAAATGAGTTACTGCTTGTCTTTAAGATAACATTTTAACCTTAAATCAGCAATGTATGTGTGAGGAAATCATTGTTGTTTTTATGACAATAAATACTAAAGCAATTCTTTTTATTTTAAGATATATAACGAACAGATTCGTGACCTCTTAGTAAATTCAGGGCCACTTGCTGTCCGGGAAGATGCCAGAAAAGGGGTAGTCATTCAGGGACTTTCTTTACACCAGGTAGGTTTATAGACGTCTTTTTCCTTAGAATAGCAAGTGTGATTATTTTGTCATTTTCTTTACCTACTTACTTTTTATCCTGTGGGAAGTGGGAACCTAAGGAAGTACAGATTTAAATGATCAGGGTTTATTTTCAGACTAAATTTTATCTTTTGTTCCTCATCTAACACCCAAGTACCACGCAGATGATATACACAAGTCAATATTTAATAAGAATGAATGGATACAAAACATTTCTGTACATCTTCTTTTACCTTTAAAAGATTAACAAATTGTGGTATACATATACTATGGAATATAATGCAACCATAAAAAAAGATAGACTTTACCTCTTGTATGTTTACATGGTTGGAGCTGGATCATATTCTTCTTAGTAAAGTATCTCAAGAATGGGAAAAAAAAAAACCAAATGTGCTTAATACTACTATGAAATTAATATATACTCACCCATACTTTGATACAAAAGATATACAGTTATATCCCAGTTATATCAGTTATATCCCTTTGATACAAAAGATACACAGTTATATCCCAGAAAAAAGGAGAGAAGAGGAGGGTGAGGGAAGGGGAGGGGGTGGACGAGTGGAGGGAGCGAATTGGTGGGACTTCACCTACTGTGCTTATTGCAAGGTTACATGTCAAATATATTAATAGTAGAGTATAAATGTGTAAACACAAGAATTAAATGAGTGAGGTTAATGCTAAGAAAAAAAAGTCTTCTCCTTTGCTGAAAGTTTGTTGAAAAATTTAAAGATAGATTGCTAATTTGTATATTTTTCTCTCACTTAAACTTCTTCAGCCCAAATCCTCAGAAGAAATTTTACAGTTATTGGATAATGGAAACAAAAACAGAACACAACATCCCACTGATATGAATGCTGCATCTTCTCGTTCTCATGCTGTTTTCCAGGTAGTAGAACAGTAGTTTATCACTTTTAAAATTATATTTTAAATAAATTAAGCCGAATTCATGGCTGATAATTTTTATACATAAGGAAAAAAATTCTTTATCTGTAAGACTGCTCTACTTCTCAGTACTTTACAGTTTTGGAAAATTCCGTCACCAAAAATATTTAAAATAGGGATAACATAAATCAAAAATAAAAATTTCCCCCTTTGTAAACATAAAGGAAGGCAAAATGTTCATGACAGAAGTTTTATTTTGTTTTGTTTTTTGGCAAAAATACTTAGTTTTTCCAATAGTTAATTTTATATTTTGAGTAAGAATTCTCTCCCTAGCTCTAGATATATAGAACTAATAATTTGGGAAGATACAATTCACTTTTTAAAGGATTACTCCATAAGGACTATTGAAGTATGTCATAATTGACATAGCTTTTTTAGGAATACAAAGGAAATATGTTACAACTGACATAGTATTTTTAGGAATATAATTCCAGAAAGAACTAAATGTAGGCAATTGGCTATTATTTCTTATAGTTCTAGTTTCAATAATATCCACATATAAAGCTTCATTTGAAATGTGCTATGCGAAATTCATCATAAAAGAATGAAATTGTTATAGTTGAATGAGTTCATATCAGAGGCAATCAAGCCATTCGGATAGTCTCCAGTCAAGAAAACTTTTATTAATCTCTTTCTTACCACTGATTTTTTGTGTATCAGTTGTATTAAGAGTAATGTTACCTGTGACACTGAAATTTCCCTGAAATGTCTTACTCTGCTTGATAAGAAAATTTAATAAAAGGGGTTTGTAATGGCGTAACAGCTTTCCTTCATCTCTTTTAAGTCTGCCATGTAATTTATGTTAGATAAACTACAAAGTAGCTTAAATTATTTGAATCAATTATGCTTTACCAGGGAATTAAAAATGACAAATATATTTTATTATATGGCCATGTGCCACATAACATTTCAATCAGATATGCTGGTAGTTCCATAAGACTAATGGTCATGAAAAATTGCTATCACCTAGTGACATTGTAGTTGGAATGTCATGGTACATGCATTGCTGACATGTCTATGGTGATACTAGTATAAGTAAACCTACACTGTCAATCATACAAAAGTATATAGCACCTACAATTATGTATAGTAAATAATAGTTTATAATCAATGATTATGTTATGGGTTTATATACATCTTATACTTTTTATCATTACTTTAACGTATACCCCATTTATAATAAAGGAAAATGTAAAAATGTCATGCTATATTGCACTGACATCCATTCTGTTTACCCAATCTCTTGACTGGATCCTTTTCTCCTGTGCTATCTCCTTTGCAATCTTCACACAATGACAAAATTATGCATGTACATATTTTCCAGAGAGTAGCATAGTTGTTAAGTGATGTGTCCTTATAATACATTTTTATATATAATATTTTCTTAATTAATAAGAGCATAAAAGAGTTTGGGGGATTAGAATACATTTACTCTTCAGTGTGGATCAAGATTCAAATACAGCTTTTTTTTAGGGACAATTTCTGGAGATATGCAAAGCCTTCTGACACCTTTGATTTTCTCTCAGGAACACAGTTCTGTAGGACTTGTGCCCTCCATCATCATCTCTGTTAATAATTCCATGTTCTAAGTCAAGGAGTACGAGAATACAAATGGCAATTATTTTCACCTATTAGATTCAAGAGTTATTTTTTTCTCTGGTACACATATAGGAAGTCTTTTTAAATTTTTAGCTTTTCTCAACTTTTGTGGAATATACAGTACTCTATAATATCAGTTAGATTATACCTTGTTTAGTTGGCTTTTTAAATGAAAATAATTTTGATTTTATTCTTTTAAAAATAAGATGTGTTTTCTCTTTTAATTATCCTAAATCTTATCTCTTTTTTTCCTATTCTGTAATTTCAAAAAGATTTATTTGCGACAACAAGACAAAACAGCAAGTATCAATCAAAATGTCCATATTGCCAAGATGTCACTCATTGACCTGGCAGGGTCTGAACGTGCCAGCAGTACTAGTGCTAAGGGGACCCGGTTTGTAGAAGGAACAAATATTAATAGATCACTTTTAGCTCTTGGGAATGTCATCAATGCCTTAGCAGATACAAAGGTAGGTACTGTATTTTATAATCTTTGTTAAATATTTTGAAATATTGAAATATATACTTCCTAGAAAGATACCATTTAATATAATTTTGTTATTACAATCTAGAATAAATCAAATTTCAAGAGTATATTAATAATGTTTATATTCAGATCAAAGACCTCAGAGAGCTTAGTCTTTTAAATAAAACTATGATTTTTGTCTTTTAATTTCTAATTTTATAAGAATTGTTTAAATAATGTATGGTGCGTTTTCATCACATGCTTTGAACTTGGTTTTTAAAGTGACCATTTAATGATCACTACACAGCCAGCATGATAATTGAATTGGCATGAAGACAAAAAAACATGTTTTTGAAAAACTAAATTCTGTTCAGGTTGGGTATTTTATACATTATAAAATTTGGTTAATTATTAAAGGGTTTTTTTTAAGGAGGGGTTTAAGATATAAAATGTAATGAAAGTACCTAACAGGATAATTTTTCCTAGGTGCTTTGGAAACATTTAAAAATGTTTTCTTGTACCATATGCCAGAAGTAACTGTATAGCACGCAGTATATTTAAAAATTATATATTTGTAAAAATGACTTCCTTTTTAAAAAATGTTAATATGATAATTGAAGTTAAACCAAACTCAAAAGGTTTAGGAAAATGACCGTTAAGGTAGTTCAAAATGTTAGCTTTTCATTTAGAATAAAGTTTATTAAAATGAGTGGGGAAAATCTTTTTCAAAAATGATAGTAATCAAAATCACTTGAAGATTACAAAAGCAAGATGTCTTTTGCAATCTAAGTTAAAATCTCAAACACGTAGGCAGACAGCATGATATAGAGACTGCTTTTGTAAACTTCAGTCATTCATAGAATTTTTGCCATGTTTATTAATACTTAATATTTTAATAATGATTTCTGTTGAGTCATATGTGAAGTCAGTATTTTAGCGCTAACAGTGCACATTCCATACTATTTGAGAAAGACTGCCATGGTGGAAAGCACATTGCTACAGAGAGCTGAGGGGACTAGGACCTATTTCTAGCTCTGTGAATTAGCAGCAATGTGACCTGAGGCAAGTCATTCCACTTTTTGCTTAGCTTCAATTTTATCTTCTATAACATAAAAGATAAACACTGGACAACACAAGGTTGCTTTCAGCTTACCATTAAAATGAATCTGTTTTTGAATAGAAGTTGAACTTTGTAGAAAATTTGTTTGTTACTTTAAAATCAGAGATATATCTTTAAGTAAAAGAAAATCTTGAAAAAATAAATTCTTTTAGAACTCTTGTGATATTAGATTAATTATCTGTAACATTGTAATTACAATTTATTTCATATCCATGTGAGATAGTGAAGGAGAGAAGAAACTCTATGCCATGCAGAATTATTACTATAGAATATTTGAATAAGCTATATTATTTGTTTACTTTTATACTTTCTTTTTTAAATTAATGGAAATTTTTTAAATAGCTATTTTCAAGTAGTTTTAGATTTATAGGAATATTACTAAAGTAATACAGAAAGAGTTTGTTAAATATTCCCCACACCCAGTTCCCCCTATTGGTAATTTTTCACATTAATATGGTGCATATATCACAACTAATGAACCAGTTTGATGCATTATTTATTATAAACTAAAGTTCATACATATTGAGATGGAGGTGATTTTTAAATAGGATATTTGTTTTATAGGATTATTCACTGAATAATTCTATAATATTATTTCAATCACCAATTATATCATAAGTCTGGGCAAAGTTGTAATTCTTATAGTGAAGTGGTAGCAGTTTTGCATTTAAATGTGGAAAATGACATAAGAATTCTTTTTTTGTTCTTTCAGAGAAAGAATCAGCATATTCCTTACAGAAATAGTAAGCTTACTCGCTTGTTAAAGGATTCTCTTGGAGGAAACTGTCAAACTATAATGATAGCTGCTGTTAGTCCTTCTTCTGTATTCTACGATGACACATATAATACTCTTAAGTATGCTAACCGTGCGAAGGACATTAAATCATCTGTAAGTGTGTCTGTTCTTCCCTTGTGAAGGTGTTAGGTGTATATGATTCTTATAATTCTAATGAAATTGTTAATTAAGGTTGTAGTTCTAATAAGTTAGGCAGCTGGGGGTTAGAAATGTCTTTGGTAATCTAGTTAATTGAACAGTTGAATGTTTAAATAGGTGCTCTGCTTTACGTGAGCACCAACACTTTTCAACGTGAAAGTCTTGGCATGTGAGTTATTCTTTCCAAGCCTCATTTACTTACATGTTATGCAATTGTAATATCTACCCCCAGTTTATGAAGTGAATAGTCTTTTCTAAACAATTTTTTTCCATATTTTTTTTTTTTTTAATTCTTTTTGAAAGGTAAATTTATTTCAGGTTAATGTCAGGGTACAAAGAACCAGGTCAAAATATTTGATTTTGTTAGGTAGAGTTCCTCTTGTCATTATGTCCCATACACAAAATGTATGCCAAACACCCCTACCCCTTGCCCATTCAGTAAGAACACCCTATTTCCATATTCTTGATGTTTATATATCAATCAGTATATATCTCTAGAAATAATAATAATTGGTTAGGTCAGCATTTTTGCCAGAAGTTTGGAGCACTTTAAAAAATATGTCAAAGCATGTTTAAAATTTTAACATCTCAGGGTTTGAAGAAACCTAAAGTTAAAGTGATGTGATATCTCTTCCTCTTCTCCCTTTCCCCTCTGCTACTTCCATTAAGTATCTGAAGATGAGCAGGTTATTGTCTTCTCCAGAGAACTAATCATGTACTATTTATGTGGGTTTTCATGTAATTCCTAACAAACCCATTGAGGAAAGTACTTTTAGCTCTACTTTACAGCTGAGTAACCCAAGTAAACCAAGGCTCAGAGAGTTATTCTAAGTGAGAGATGAGCAGGACCTTTGATAATCATGTATTTAAAGTTAGATGTTTAATGTTCTCTCTGCTATTCCATATATACCAGGGGGCCAGTATATAAATAATGATTACTATTAAGTTATTTGTGAGTCAGTATTTAATGTGTATCTTATACATTATTATTTTAAAAGGTAAAGTGTAACAGGAACTCAGTAAAAAGTAATTGAACTCATGAATGGGTAGAACATAAAATTATTTCTGAATTTCTTAAAAGTTAGAAGAAAGAGAAAATAGAGAATTGTTACTTCATTGTGAAGTAATGCTTAAAAGTATTTTTTCTGAGGTAATTAATTTATAATTTCATTTGTTACTAATGCATTCAGCAAATGCTCTTGTCATAGATTTTTAACATTTTAAACACGAACATAATTATGATAGTCTTGTAATTATAATTGTGACAAATTCTGAATTCATGAAACTGAATTAATAAGCATATCATGCCATTTTGTTCATGTTGTCTTTCAACAGTTGAAGAGTAATGTTCTTAACCTCGACAATCATATAACTCAGTACGTAAAGATATGTAATGAGCAGAAGGCTGAGGTATGTTTACTGTTTACATTTTAATGCTAATCTCCCTCAGTTTCTCATTTATAAGATTTTATAATCCTCATTGTCCAAAAATTTAACATGTTTTTCTATTCCAATTGAAATCTGATTAATTCAGTTGTTTTTCACACCTGGAATTTTCCTGGTGCCATGTAAAATGAAGACAAATAACTTCTTTTGTATTTTAACTTGTGTTTTCTCTCCACTAGATTTTATTGCTAAAGGAAAAACTAAAAGCCTATGAAGAACAGAAAGCCTTTCCTAATGAAAATGACAAAGCAAAGATAATGATTTCAAACCCACAAGAAAAAGAAATAGAAAGGTAAAAATCACATTAAGATCTTATTTTGAGGAATTTATCACTTTAAAAATCTAATCAAATATTTTGTTAATTATCATTTGTTATAATGATGTATAAATAAATATAGATATATACTGTCATAACTTGGAGATAATGCAAATTAGTTTCAAACCATTGCAGTAAGGTGAATATCAGAATAAAGCAAGTAGCATGAATTTTTAAATTTCTCAGTCCATATAAAAATTATTTTTACACCATCCTGTATATCGTCTATTTAGACATGTAGTCTCTAATTGCGATTATATTGCACACTTTAGACATCAGGTAATTTTAGTTTTACTTCATAAATTTTGAGGGGAACCAGGACTTAGGTATAAGATAGTAGAGAGAAAGCCAATTATGTCACCTATAAAGTTAGTTTATTTTTAATAGTGTTGATATTGTCATTTTCTGGTATTGACATTATTTGTAGAATTAACATAAATCTGCTCTGTCTTTTATTGACTCTATGTAGCTCTACTAAAGCACTTAGTGAATTTAAATGTTTAGTTATTTGAATGGACATGTCTTAATTATATAAATTGATATATAGAATTTTGATAGGTTCTCACTAAGCTTCTCAGTAGGTAAATATAAAAAGAAAGCCTTTAGTAATATATTACTCTAAAGTTCTTTTCCCTCAATCAATTAAGACAGTTTTCTAAGGTGACCCTATGGATAGTGGATTAAGATACATTAATCTTGAGTAGTTCTAGGAAAACCGTAAGGAATTCCTAGATCTAACAAGTTTGGGAATTATTCCTTGCTTAAAGAAACCAAGACCATTAGCATATTAAAGCCTTGGAGAATCCCTATAGTAAAGGAATCTGTTCAACTTTGATTAAAGTTAAGTAAAGTTAAGCGTATTTGAGATTCTTTAGAGCCAATTATGTCTGTTACTAATATGAGAAATGAACCCCAGCTTAAATCAATGAGTATTTCACTGTTTTGGAGCTCTAGAATTTGTTAAAAGTGTCTTGGTACCCAAAGGGAAAATAGGAGTCCTCTAGTCAGCAGAAGTTTTCACCTAGATTCAGCTACAACTTATTTAAATTGCATGTCTTACATGAAAAATCCCTAATTTGGAACAAAAAATAATTTTTTTCTGCCTTAATTTACCAAAATGCTCATATAACTATTTCTCATTTATTTTTATATGTGGCCTTGTGCCTTTCGATGATTTTTATTCCCATATTAATTTCATCTGATTGGTACAACAATCCTTTGAAATAATATTAAGGAAAATATTGTTTGATCACTTGTGATAATGACATGAACTATCTCATCTTTCAAGTCTTAGGTTGTCAGTTCACATATTATGCTACTTTGCAATTATAAGACGTAATTACTTATTCAACATCAATGAATCAGTTTTTCAGGCAGCATAAGGTTTTTATAACGTTATATATATTTTTATAATGAAAGAGCTCAGTTTACACTGGAGATTTTCTGATATGTTTATTTTCTCTTAATTCTATTAACAGTACAGTTCAAGATAAAATTGTTACATTTTATTAGTCTTACAGTGTTTTTAATTATTGCCCACCAATTTTTCAGCGTCTTTTAAAAAATGTCTTAAGTAAAAGGGAGAAGTGATTCCTTGTTATTTAGTCTTATCAAAGACAGCTTTAATTCTCCTAAATTATTATTAGTTGTTTTCATTTTGTTGGTCAAACATGGCAGTTGTTCTCATACAACCAAATTATCTCTTTCATAATGGAAGTTTCTTGAAAATTAAGGAAATCAGCCAGGCATAGTGGCTCACGCCTATAATCCCAGCACTTGGGAGGCAAAGGCAGGTGGATTGCCTGAGCTCACAGGTTTGAGACCAGCCTGAGCCAGAACAAGACCTTATGTCTAAAAATAGCGGGGCACTGTAGTGGGCGCCTGTAGTCCCAGCTGCTTGGGAGGCTGAAGCGAGAGAATCATTTAAGCCCAGGAGTTTGAGGTTGCTGTGAACTGTGATACCATAGCACTCTACCAAGGGTGACATAGTAAAACTCCCTCTAAAAACAAAAAAAAAACAAAAAAAAAATTAAGGAAATTATTGTCTTCTTAAAGATAGAGTAATTGCTTCCATAGAATTTCTTGGCTTCACAAAGAAACTTCACAAAGTTTCAACGACTTTTACTTTACCAATTAAAACCCTTCAGTTTACTAAACTTTTCTGTGGTTGATGGCTTTAACATTGAACCTTTCCTTTTTATTCAGAAAGGAGATGGCTTCTGCTGTGAAATAAACTTTGATTTGGATTTTTTTTATATTTCAACCTGAGTTTTAATCAACTATAAAACCTTTAATTCTAATTCTGACAGGTTAAATTATGTTATTCATAACAAAATATATTCATAATGACAAAATTATGTACTCTATAACCTTTATCATTTTCTCTCTGAAAAAATATATATATAAAATATCCTTTGTGGTGGTATTACACTATATTGCCCAGGCTGCTCCTTTAACTTCTTGGCTCAAGCGATACTCTGACCTCAGCCTTCCAAATAGCTGGGATTACAGGCATGTGCCATTGTGCCCAACTGAAATATCTTATATCTTATCAATTATACTGTCAATAGGACTTTTTTGATACCATAAATGTTCAAAGTGTTTTTTTCCCATAAAACTTAAATAACATTTTTATAAAGTTTGTAAAAGGAAGAATATACAGTATTTGCTGTCTGTCAAAACAACTTGAAAAGATACTATTCAATAGGAAATCATTTTTAAAAAAGCAGTTCTTTATAAAGAGTAATTATAAACTTTACTTGTTGGCTCGGCTCCCATAACAGTGGTTATGGTGCCAGCTATACACACCAAGGGTGCTGGTTTCAAACCCGACCTGCGCCTGCTAAACAACAATTATAACTGCAACAAAAAATGGCTGGGCGTTGTGGTGGGTGCCTGTAGTCCCAGCTACTTGGAAGGCTGAGGCGAGAGAATCACTTAAGCCCAAGAGTTTGAGGTTGCTGTGAGCTGTGATGCTATAGCACTCTACTGAGGGCAACATAGTGAGACTGTCTAAAAAAAAAAAGGTTGTGACTATGGCAAGAAAATAGTATAGAGCTTAATATTCATTATGTATCATCTTAAAATATTGGTGCAGAATTATTTTCTATTTGAACATTTTTCAAGGACTCTTTCTGTTTTAAAATAATAGTTTTTTGAAACATAGCTCTCTAGAGACCTTTGATACCAAATCCTTTCCTCCCATCCTAATCACTAAATACCACAAACTAAAATAAGTCTGGACCACAAAATTGATAAATATTTATCTTTGTCCTTGATAAAAAGTTACAGAAAACTAAAAAATTATCTTTGGATATAACCTAAAGATAACTTATCAATTCATTTACTGGCATTAGCGTTGATGTAATATAATACAATGAAATTGCAATGTTTGTGCGTATTTCCTATGAAATATTTATCAGTTGGACAAAAACTACAGTAAAGTCAATGTATTGTGGCTTATATTGATTGCCAACGAAGTTTCATTAAGAGCTACTGACGTAAATTGGCAGTGTTTTTAACACCAGTCCTTACAAATATATCTTAAATTTCTGGCCAAAGAATTTATTTTTAAATGCATATACTTGATTTTATTTTATTTTTTCCAGTTGATTTTTCTTTTGAGATTTTTGCCTATTTGTGACTATTTATACCGTTATTGTAGCTGCAAGCATATCTGTAACTGAAAAATGCATATTTTTTTTATAAAATGAAACTATCACTGTGAGCAACGTTCTGCTGGGTCCGAAGCATGCAGGATTACAGGTTTCATCCAGAGTTTTTGTAGAATTTAATAAGCTTGATGTCTTTGGGCATTTGGAGATCTGAATCAACTCCTCAACTTTGATTTCTAGAGCTGTGTTTTTCTTTGGAGTAAGCACACTACAGCAGCTCTTCTATGGTTTAACACATTTTAAACTTGGACATTTTGGGGCCTGACAGTGTCAGTTGACTTGTAGCCAGGCTGTAGGGGGTACCTAACCGTATGGTGTGTTTTCATTATAACAAATTCTGAAGCTAAAACCTGGCTCTCTCAGTTTCCCTAGGGGGTTATGGAGGAACCATATGATTATGCCTCCTACTGTTCATTTCCTCACAATGAGCCAACACCAAAACAGAGCACATAATGCTGTGTTTGGAGCCTTGTAAATGAGATAGTCAGGTACAGGTCATTGTCCTTTTCTTACAAACATAAAATATTTTATTTTTGCTAAATAATTTGATAACATACCAGATATAAACATAGACAAAATGCAGTATATTACAAATACCAGATGGCTTATAATGCCTATATTTTCCATAATATCTTCCTTGGGGGAGAGAGAGAAACGTAAGTAATAGAAATAAAGTTAATAACTTCTATGCATTAGTAGAAAATGTTCAACCTACTTGCTGTTTATCATTGAATATAATTCTGTGTGAATGATATGTATTCTTACATTCTTTAAGTAAACTTTGTATGATTTATCACAAAATTAGTGAGACTCTGTAACATTCTATTTTTGATAGATTTCAAGAAATTCTGAACTGCTTGTTCCAGAATCGAGAAGAAATCAGACAAGAATATCTGAAGTTAGAAATGTTACTTAAAGAAAATGAACTTAAATCATTCTATCAACAACAGTGCCATAAACAAATAGAAATGATGTGTTCTGAAGACAGAGTAGAAAAGGTATTTAACAATTGTATAATTCAGTTTCAAAAACATGGGGACTTTTAATTCTAGAAATCTAATAAGCAGGGTTACTTAGTCACTCATTTCTCTACAAACACCTGGAAATACTGGAGAAAATATAACAAACATTGTGTTAAAGGCATAATTAAATGTACAAGAACGAAATTTAAATTCCTGGGTGTTAGAAACAAAAATGAACCACCACCACCACCACCCCACCAAAAAAAAAAATCTTCATTTCAGCTGTTTTACTGACGGTATATGGAATCTTAACTTGAAGTTCATACAATCAGGGAGAGTCATTTACCAAAGGTAGCATAGTAGGAGCAGTCTGTCCCAGATGTAGACAGTAGTTTTCAATTTAGACCAATCAGAACTTTTTTTTCAGGGAAGAATTTTCTGAATAATATTATTAGGTGTGCCAGTGCATGGTCCTGATACAAAGCAGGCCAAGTTTTAGTCAATCTTATTATTATTTTCAAATACAATAGTGTACTATCCTGCTGTCTCCAAATACACAGACCACTCCCACATCTGTTTTTGATGTACACCAGTATTCGAGCAAGAAACACAAGGGAAACAGTAAGTTAGAAATGAGAACTCCTATATAAAATTGGAAAATTCTGAGGTCTGTATTTTTCATGCTTGAGGTATACCAGAAAAGAAAAATCTTTCCAGCCAACAACAATATCTCACTTAAAACTGTCCCTACAGGTATACTTTTCACAATATTGAAGTTTGAATTATTACAACTCATGTATTTTGATTGGAAAACACCTAAAGTTGAGAAATTAATATACTAAGTAGAATCAAAGCAGTGAAACCACTGGGGAAAACTGCCAGAAGTAATGCAAAACCAGGCTAGAGAAAAAGACTCAACTCTAGCCACTTAAGAACTCATAGTCTGAAATTATACAACCCATGGAGAAATAATCCTCCCTGATAAGAATCAGTAGACTTAGAAAATAAGACAGAACCCCTAAAAACTTAAGATGCTAAAGCAATCTGGGAAAAACTATAAAATGAACAAATTGTAGAAGAATGAATGATATAGAAACCAAAGTTTAAAACACCAGAAAAAGTACATCCAGATATAAGGAAAAATACATGAAACTTCCAGAAATTAATTTATTCACTAAAATTTAAAACTCACTTTATAGATATAATTTAATTCTCAGAAAACCTAAAAGATATTTAATAATATTATCCTCATAATCAAGAAAATCAAAAGCACAAGTAAGTCATTTTGCCTAAGGTCACATAGTCCATAGGTGGCTGAGCTATGGTTTAAACTCAGGCAAGCTGCTTTTAAAGCCTATGCTCTTGGGAGGGGACGGAAAGGCCAGGAGGAGGGAAGGTATTTGGGGGTACCTCACCTAATGTGCATAATGCAATGGTACATTTCAAAAAAGAGTATAATTGTCTTACCTCAACAAATAAGCAAGCGAGATGGTGGATGTGTTCATCAGTACAGTGTAAGCATTTCACATTATATATCAAATCAGTACACTGAACCCCATAAATGCATCAATGTACACAGTTATGATTTAATAAAAAAAAAATATATAAAGCCTATGCTCTTATCCCTACATTTTTTTTGCATATTTGATGACAGGTTAAGAGAGAATTAAGGAACTGGGAGATAGATTTGAGAAATTATACCAAATGTAGCATAGACATAGACTATATGAGCAAAATGTTGTTAACTGAAAGATAGACTTTATGTAATAAGGAAAAATAATGTTATGTATTTATCTAATATTCATTCCAGAAGATATTTAAAGAGAAAGGGCAATATGCAAAAAATTATAGCTAATATTTTCAAGGGCTAGTTAGAAGTAAATTGAAGAAGTTTGAGTACTGAGCAGTATACAATAAATACATTCTTAGACATGGGGAGCTACAGATCTCCAAAGATTCATAAGAATAAGCATTTGGAAACTACTGGATAATTATTCCTCACAACTTTGAAGTTTATTGATTTAATTTCTTTTTTATATCTATTTTATGTAATGTAATTGCACAAGTAATACATAAATAGAATGTATTTGTATTTTACTCATTTTAAAACTTTATCTTACAAGTAAGTACTTAGTCCTCCTTGATTACCACCTCAAATATGTCTTTTTTTCCCCACCTTCACAGAAGTAACAATTATATATAAAATTTTTCTATTTCTTAATGTTCAAAGACCATCAAATCTTAGAGCGCTTAAAAACTAGCACCTCATTTTTATAGCTTATAAAATGGGAAAGATGATATACTAAAAATTAATTATAAAGCATTTACTAATGTATCATTGATACCACTTTATCAGTAGCTATTAAATTATACTATCAAAATTAGTACTTATCAATTGTTTTTTTATTCCTTATATATTATTGAAAATTCCTTTTTAATTTTGTTTTTCATAATGCAGCTAAAATGTTACATTCTCTTAAGGCATAAAAGAAACCAAATTTATATCTTTGATTTTATTTTTTTCTGCCACATTTGTACTTTAACCTTCTTGAAATGCAAATTTCTTGTCAGTATATTTTGATAAATGTAGTTGCTTCCAACTAACAGGATATCTCATAGGATTAATTTATCAATTTATTGTTGTGAAACCCTTTCATGTGGTTATGAATTCTTAAAATACTACCATCTCATGCATGGTCTGACAAATAAGTTTGCAAATTTGTCCTAGAAAAAGTGCTACATACCTCGCTGAATTTTACTATGATCATCTTCGAATTATTCCCCTTGGGAAACCATGCACCAAGGTCAGTGCCTACCTTAGCCCACCCTTCAAAATAATTTTAGAACTCTTTTTTGGGAATGGCCATCAAAGCTGTCATTGTGAGCCACACAAAAACACACAACAATGATAACATGCTACTCAGCAAGACACTGCCACATACTGACCTGAACACAGCCATGAGACACTGGTATACCAGCATTCTGAAACCTTACTGAGTTTGTACAGCGCTGCCAATGAAAGCGTGTGGTGTCAAGTTCACAGACTTAATTGTTAGGCCCTGTACAATGACAGTCCTGATGGTCATTCCAAAAGAGTTCCGGATTTGCTTTGAGGAGTAACAAGGCACTGGCATGAGTACATACTTCCCAAGGGGAGTAATATGAATGTGAGCATAATGATATTCAGCAGTGAGGTATGTAGCACTTCTTCTAGGATAAGTTCATGAACATAATTGTCAGGCCTTCATATATTATAATAATTATACATTTTATTGTAATTATTATCACTTATAATTTTCTGTGAGAATAATAATTCTTTTCAACTTTATGTAGATAACCGGTAAAACAGTGGCTTCCTATTGTGATTGCAAAAGACTTCTTGTTGGAAAGATGAAATTTGTACTAAACCTTGCATGAAGAATGTCAGTGGGAATATTACAGACAAATATAGTGCAGTCAAGATAGGATCAGTTTGACCAGAGCAGAGCATTTATTTGTAGGACAATATGATGTAGGACAATATTATTCAAAATTTCCTACCAATTCCCACTCCCTTATCTATAGCAGATATCATCGATCAATTACTGTACACTTTCAATGAATCTGCAAGTAGCCAGACCTAACCACCGTGGGTGGATTAGCATTGGCACATCATATAAATAAGACCTATTTGTTATATTAGAAATTACTGACAATAGATTAGGAAGTTAGGATAGTGAGACAGATTATAGAAATGTTGGTTGCCAGGAACCTAAAATCTATTTTTTTGTAGCTGAAAGGCAGTCTTCAAAGCATTACCAGAGTTTACAATGAGAGTACACTTTTTAAAAAAAATTGAATATTATTAATTTAGTACAGTTAATAAGTTTGGTCTGTTTGATTCCTCAAACTAATTTAGATGATTGTTATTTTACTCTGTTTTAATTTCCCCAGTGAATTTTGAATATGGGTGTCTAGAATGATAAAGACATAGAGTAGTGGAATGAGTTTGACTGGTTTCTTTTTCTTTTTCTTGTTTGTCTGTTTCCATCTTTATTCTTTTACACAGTATCCTAATCTTTTTTCAAAGTTAGTTGCCTTTTATGATCTCCTACTTGTGTTCATTTGATGGCCTCAAACATAGTCCCAGTTTTTATAGCTGTTCTTATGAGAATAGGTAAACAAAGGAGATGAAAAACTAATATTGATTAAAGCTATTGGAGAAAAATAGGAAAACGTCTTGCAGGGGTGTCCAGCCTTTTTCCTTTTTCTGCCATACATTGAAAAGTATGAGAGTTGTCTTGGGCCACATGTTAAATACAAAAACACTAACAAAAGATGATGAAAAGGTCCTGGCATACTCTATGAAATACAGATAGGCAATGCAGTCCTCAAATAATCTACGTGCAGCCTGTGGGGCGTAGGTTGGATGCCTCTGATTTGAATTGTTTTGTTTTTACAAAGAACTTTCAAACCATAGTCTAACCAAACTACTTCCTAAGACAAGGAATGTTTATAAATTGTGGGCCCTCTTCAAAAGAGGTTTATTGACAGAGGTGCTAAAAGAATCTCATAAATTGATTCAGCTATAAAATAGTTCTAGAATATAGACTCTGAAATCAGAATGAAAGTGAAGCACCTGGGTAGACTTATGGCCTTTTAAATAATCTGTAAGATTATTTTTAATGAAAAAATATTAGCAGTCCTTTTGCACAAAGCAATAGTAACACCTAAAATTTTAGAATTATACTACAACCCTGGGAGGCCGAGGTGGGTGGATTGCTTGAGCTCAGGAGTTCAAGACCAGCTTGAGCAAGAGCAAGACCCCATCTTTACTAATAACAGAAAAACTAGCTGGGCCTAGTGGTACGCTCCTGTAGTCCCACCTACTTCGGAGGCTGAGGCAAAAAGATCACTTCAGCCCAAGAGTTTGAGGTTGCTGCAAGCTATGATGATGCCATGGCACTCTCTACCCAGAGAGACAGAGTGAGACTGTCTCAACAAACAAAAAATTTTAGAATTACAGGTTGTTCTCTCTTACTACTTTTATGGTCTTCTAGGGATTTTTTTTTTTTTTAAGAGACAGAGTCTCACTTTGTCACCCTCTGTAGAGTGCTGTGGCATCACAGCTCACAGCAACCTCCAGCTCCTGGGCTTAGGGGATCCTCTTGCCTCAGCCTCCTGAGTGGCTGGGACTACAGGCACCTGCCAAAAACGCCTGGCTATTTTTTGTTGCAGTTTGGCTAGGGCTGGGTTTGAACCTACCACCCTTGGTATATGGGGCCGGCGCCCTACTCACTGAGCCGTAGGCGCCGCCCCCTTCTAGGGATTTTGTTAATGAAGTATACAAAGCTTTTGTGAAACCTCAAGGGGAAACATTTCACTATAATGTCAGGGTTTCGCATGCACATTTTGGAATTCATTTCAGAGCAATAGCTCAATAGAAGTAAGCTGATGGAAATTGTCCTCATATAGAACCATCATAAAGGATACATTTGATAGCCTTTTTTGGGGGGTAGGGGTGGGGGGGACAGAGTCTCAAGCTGTTGCCCTGGTAGAGTGCCATAGTATATCATAGCTCACGGCAACCTCTAAGTCTTGGGCTCAAGCAATCCTCTTGCCTTAGTTTTTCTATTCTATTTTTGATAGAGATAGGGTTTTGCTCTTGCTCAGGCTGGTTTCAAACTCATGAGCTCAAGCAGTCCATCCACCTCAGCCTCCCAAAGTGCTAGTATTACAGGCATGAACCATAGCACCCGGCTTGATAGACATTTAGAAGTAAAAAGTTGAAAACAGACCTTTTGGCATTTTTAGTTAAGATTTTCTGTATTAAATGCTGTTGCAATCAGACCTACAGATCATTTCCTGTCCTAGTTTCTAAGAGTCCCCACAATAAATATTGTTTAATATTATTAATTTATTGTTTTAAATATTAAAGCAAAATAAAGATAATTTAGTTGTCTGCCTTCTGGCAGATAACAGTATTTTCATCTTCATTTTTCATATATTGTGACTCAAAGAACCATTGAGATTGACTTGCCTAAATTTTCACACCTGCCACATCACAGAAAAAAGTCAAGAAATGACAACCTCCACCTTCTGTTGTAGCAGTGAATCTGAAGTTCAAGTTTCAGGTTCCTTTTCCAATTTATTTAGAACCTCAAAGAGCTTTTCTTTATATGGATTCCCTCTATCAATATTGTTATATTAGAAATTAAAACAGATTTACCAAAGTACGTATATTTATTCATTTAAAACCAGCTTATTGTATGATTACATAAATAACATTTTTATGAAAAATAACTAATTTTCTAAAACAAATAGGAAGGAAGAAGAGTGACACTGTTCTAAATTTTTGCAAGTTTAACGCCTGAATTTTTGCATCACCCGTATTTTCGTATCTACATCTTTGTTAGACATAGTGTTGTGGTACTACATATTGTTTAGCCTCTGGAAAATTCTACAGCAAACTTAAATTTATGAGCAAATAAAAATACAAAAGACTAATAATTTTTTAATGTTACAAAAATGTCTTTGACCTTAGTATCTGAGATCCTTAGGAATCCCTGTACCACATTTGGAGAACCTTGCGTCGTAGCATTCTGTCAGTTTTTTTCCTAGCACTCTGATCAGTTTGATAGGTTACAGTTTGTTTTGTTTTATCCTTTTAGTTACCCAGCCTTTTTATTTTTTTCAGGGGTTTTGTTTTGTTTTTGTTAATGTCTTACCTTGAGAAACAGTGACAGATATAATTAACAAGAGAAACAACAATAAATAGTCAAGAACCTTGGCAAGAATGACAGTGCCTGCCCACCATTTTTCCTTCACCCACTTCTCCCTGACCCCTATATTTCCCTGGAAGGGAAGGTCAAGTGAAATTTTATGGGTATCTAGGATTTGGTTGTGGCGTCATGATAGCTATCTTTACCTTTCCTGATCTTAAATTTTTCATAGGCTCATATATATCCTGATGAATATAACCATGTTTTTGGTTGTATGTTCCAAATGTCAATAATACATCTTTTATAAAAGTAATTAAGAAAAAGGTATTTATCTCCCAAAGAGAATGTGGGTTTTGATCAAATTTAAATCTAGTTCCTGCTTTGTTTTTCTTTTTTTAGTTCCCTGCTTCCAAAACTTGTTCTAATCTATGGGAATTTATTTCAGATATACCCATCAAGTCTGATAATTATTGAATTTAGTGTCTATTGGCAAATAGCCCAGACAGTTCAAGATATTCTGGCGCATGTTTCCATGATAGTGTTTAAGACTCGTTAGGGTCAGAAACCAAAAGACCAGTTTGAATCTCAATTTGTGCCTAGGTAAAATAGCAGAAATATTCAGAATATCCATGATAGGTTCTAAACCAACCAACAGGCAAGATCAGATATGGATAAGCACTCCAATACAAGATCCCTTTTCTATCATTTTATTAGCAAACAAAGAGCAATAAATGACTTTATTTCTTCATACCTTTCAAATTGGAGAAAAGACAGAGCAGGTTATATATCTGCTTTGATTTTGAATAAGATCATGGAATTTATCTGACCTTGTATGAACTTTTCAAATCAAGCATACTGAAAGGAAAGTATTTTAGTGCACACAGGAACACACACACAGGGCTATTAAAGTCTTCAATTTGGTCATAATATTTCTTAAAGCCATTAATTCTCAACATGTAATTTTATAAAACTGACTCAACTCAATTTTCTCTTTTCCTATAAACACTATTTTTATGAAGCTTCTAAAAGGAAATGTATTTAAATACAAAAGTATAGTCTAACTTGATTGACTACAGTAACACTTGTAAGAAAATATACTGGTTTATTAATATCACATCAAATATAAAAATTAGGCTTTCTATTAAATAAATTGTGTTTCATTCAGGCCACTTGCAAGCGAGATCATAGACTTGCAATGTTAAAAACTCGTCGCTGCTACCTGGAGAAAAAGAGGGAGGAGGAGCTGAAGCAATTTGATGCGAATACTAATTGGCTCTGTCGCGTGGAAAATGAAATGAGACTCTTAGGTCAAAATGGTCATATTCCAAAGGTACACATACGTCTGTGTGTTCAGATTTAACTTGTGAGAACTGAGCCCTTAAATCCGATTATCCTTTTTATTGAGTAAATATCTTTTATAGGACAACTATTGCCCATGTCTCTGAGATTTAATTGTTTCATTTTGTTGTTAATTAATTGAATATACCTTCTACTTGCAAACTACCTACTAGATTTATGTTTTCTGTACTTTTAGAAGAGTAAGTTACTTCTAAATTTTACTAATCTTAAGTGATTGCATCCTTTTATGAAGCAGCTCTTTAATTCTGTTTCAAAGTAATCTTGAGGATTCATCAGGTAGGTAATTTGTTTTAAATCTTGATATTTTGTGCAGAAATACTTTCAAATGTGGTCTCTATTGTATTGTGGCTAAAGAAAGTTGATTTGAAAGATTTGTGTGTTTGACTGAAGACATTCCAACCTTGAATGGCAAACAGTTATTATTTGCAAAGTGCAGGGATGAGACAACGAATGATTATACTGTGTTAGAATTGTGTTCTCCTAGAAAGTTACAGTAATCTGACTTTAGCACCTTAACCAATTTGGGCTGTATTGTGCTTTTTTTTTTTTTTTTTTTTTTTTTTTTTTGCAGTTTTTGGCCAGGGTTGGGTTTGAACCCACCACCTCTGGCATATGGGGCTGGCGCCCTCCTTTGAGCCACAGTGCCACCCTTAATGTAATGTAGTTCATTGCTAATTTAATACTTCCAAAATGTTATCAAAATTATCATCATGCTTATTATTTCATGATCATAATATTATTTCATCTCTGGTCTCAAGTTCACCCCTAGGCCAGAAAAAGAGAAAGGGAAGGGAAAAGTGATATCTATGTCAGGAGAACAAAGATTTTTCAAAAATTGATAGCAGGCTACCAATTGACTAGAATTATGTCACATAGCTAGCCCTGGGTACAAGGGTATGTTGAAGTCTGGAAAAGTGCCTTTTTTTTTTTTTTTTGGTTGGTTTGTTTCTTTTGTATAATCACACTGAACAAAATTAGAAGAAAATGAATATGGGAGAAGCAGTTAACAGCAACTACTATAAAGTGACAACGTCATACATATATCTACTACTTTACAAGAACAACTTTTCAATATTTTTCTAAAATGAGGAACAACTAAAATCTTTACTTTGGTGACACTCTTCTGAAATTCTGTACTTTTATCAGCTAATTAATATCTAGTCTTCTAAAATCTTCAAATTTCTAGAAGAGCGCACCAGACTGAAAATAGATGAAAGAAAATGTGAAATATTTAGTAACAAATGCTAGTGATCTTTAATGAGAGATATTAGCCAAAACATCATTATTAAGAGAATGGTCTCTGGTTCAGTGCCTGTAGCACAGTGGTTACAGTGCCAGCCACATACACCAAGGGTGGTGGGTTCGAACGCAGCTAAGCCAGCTAAAGCAACAATGACAATTACTATAACAACAACAACAAAAAAATACCCGGGCATTGTGATGGGCGCCTATAGTCCCAGCTCCTTGGGAGGCTGAGGCAAGAGAATCGCTTAAGCCCAAGAGTTTGAGGTTGCTGTGAGCTGTGACACCATGGACCCTACCCAGGGTGACAGCTTGAGACTCTGTCTCAAAAAAAAAAGAATGGGCTCTGGTTGACTATCAATGGTTATAAGTGGTCATCTTTTTATTGTTAAAGCTCAGACATGACTAGAGAAAAGAGACTAGCAATGGAAGTCAGTGATGACAGTTCAGAGTTGTAAAGGAGCAGCACGCAGTAGGTAACTTGTTTCCTAAGAAGAACGTATAAGACAAATAGTTCCTTAGTATTGAGATTTATTGAGTATCAGTCCAAAATTTGATTTACACCTCAGTCATTCTGAAAATCATCAAAATCTCTTATTAAAAGTATATTAGCCAGTATACTATAGTAATATTTTACAGTAGTAAAACTTAGTTTGTAAAGCATTTTTAAATATTCCCTTGCATGCACACACACACACCCACAAAAAAATCTGGAGTTGGTGTATTTGGTAATTCTGATACTTGACAGTTTTTTTAAATAGCAGCTCTAACATTAATTGTATAACTTTGGACAAACCGTTTAACATCAGTGTCTTAAATTCTCACCTGTAAATATATTTAAGAGATTCTGAGCTTAAATGATATATTGTATTCAAAGGCCTAACAGCACTTAAAAAATGTAATTGTTGATTGATAGTAATTTAGTAATAGTCTAAGCAACAATGACATCAGTAGCCAAAACAAGGTGCATACAGAAGGAGCATAACAGAGTTAGCTTCATTATATAGAACATTTTCAGTTTGTCTTCTAGAACAATGATTCCAACCTTTTGGGGGGATCATAGATGTCTTTGGGAATCTAATCAAAGCTGTACAGATTTTTTTTTTTATCTCAAATAGAGATCGAAAAGATCACATTCATTCAATTTTGCATATTTTTTAATTAAGTCATTTATGTTTCCTAAACGTTTCCTAAAGTCTTTTCATTAGCACTTTAAGATTATCTACTTGAAAAGGCAAAAGCATTTTAAAGTACTATATCCATTTTAAGATGATATAATGATTTAAAAGGAATAAGCAAAAAAAAGCAGTGACTTGTTAATGAATTCTAATAGGGATTGTCTGGGATGGCTTATAAAAGGTAAAGATGCAGAGGCTCATAGAATGCAGCACTCTCTACCAGTGTACCTACAGAGTACAGAAACCATGTTATGGATGAAATATTTTGAAAGAAAACACCTGATAACCCTGGTCAAATTAGTATTTCTCATTTAATGTACAAGAGCTGATTCTCTTAGATAAGATAGTAGGTGTTGAATGTCGACAGTACTTTTTGGTTTGTTTCACTCATTTAATTGGTTATTTGAAGACTATGTATATTAAAAACAGTCACAGTCTTAAGATTATCTTTTTCTAAACTATATAAAATTGCAAATATTTTTGTTAACATTAAACTTTGACCTTCTTTAAAAATAATTGGAGACTCTTTTCATTTTTTAATTATTACTTATGGGTATGATATTTTAATAGATTATTTATCCCTTCTAGTGGGTAGAAACTTTCTCATGAAGGTTGAAAAGTAATTTTTTGTTTGTAGTTACCTCATCATATTCAGGTGTACAATTCAGTGACATTAAGTATATTCGTAAAAAAATTTAATATGTATGTATGTAGTTTTCAGATATTACTAGGGTGTTTTCACCTCTCAGGAGCCTGATTTAATTTTTTGTTGTGCTCATATTATAATTTAGTATGTTTGTTCATGCCCAAGTCCAACTTGGGAAGTACTTAAGAACTTGTTTATTATTAAAGAGGCAAAAAATGGCTCAGCCCCTATAGCTCAGCAGGTAGGGCACCTGCCAGGTTCAAACCCAGCAAATAGCCAGGTGTTGTCGCAAGCGCCTATAGTCCCAGCTACCTGTGAGGCTAAGGCAAGAGAATCACTTAAGCCCAAGAGTTTTAGGTTACTGTGTGAGCTATGACACCACAGCACTCTACCCAGGGCGACATAGTGACACTCTGTCCCAAAAAATTAAAATAAAATAAAGAGGCAAAAAAGTCAATAATTATAGAAACTTACTAGTTCACCTTTGTTTATCCCATATTTATCAAAAACTCCCAATATAAAAAATGATATAGTATTCTTTTTCTTATCATCATCACTACCACTAATTTGTTTTCACTGTTTTTCAATTTATTAGTGTTTGTAAAGTTATTTTATTTGGATTATTTTCAGTAAATTTTTAAATTTTTCAATATGATTAAGTCTAATTTTTCTAGCAATATATCTTCTAGAACTATCTTATTTACATTTAATTTTACTTTTTATATGTTGGATTTTTTTTATTTCAGGTTAATATGAGGGTACATACAATTAGGTTACATTATTCATATTTGTAAGGTAAAGTCCAAAGTCCAAGCTATAGTTGAGTCCTTCATGTAGGAAGTGAGCCCTATATCCCCACATTGTACCCAAAATGTGAAAATTTAGTGAATATCCTTCTCCCTTCCCCCCTTCTTGAATTTAATTGTGTTTTTCTCTTGTTTAGGCCTGTAGTTGTTAAATTTACAAATAATTATTATACATAATTATGAGGCACAAAATGTTTCAATACACATCATGTATGGTGATTGAATCAGGATGATTAACATATCCATCTCAAACACTTAGCACTTTTTCTCTTTTTTTTTGAGACAGAGTTTCACTATGTTGCCCTTGTAGAGTGGGACAGCAACCTCACAGCAACCTCAAACTCTTGGGCTTAAGCAATACTCTTGTCTCAGCCTCTCAAGTAGCTGGAACTACAGGCGCCTGCTATACGCCCAGCATTTTTTTTTGTTGCAGTTGTTTAGCTGGACGAGGCCGGTTTCGAACCCGCCACCTTCAGTGTATATGGCTGGTGCCGTTACTTACCGCTGTGCTACGGGCGCCGAGCCCAAACACTAAGCATTTCATTGTGTTAGAAACATTCAGTATCTTCCCTCTAGCTATTTGAAAATACATGTTATTATTAATTATAGTCATCTACAGTAATGGAGAACACTGGAACTTATTCTTCCTATCTAACCATAAATTTGTATCCTTTAACAAATCTTTATCCCTTCCTTCCCCCTACCCTTTTCAGGCTCTAAAGAACTCTCTTAAGAAAGACTTTTGTACACCTAAATATGAACCTAGAATTGATTTTCAAGTCCTTGTTTTTATGAATTTTATTACAAGTCACTTGAAAAATATTAAAATTAAAAATTTTTATTCCTATCCCCCCAAATCTTACCTTCAGTTCTTTTTTTCTATAGGTATTTTCACAACTGAAATAATTATTTGATTATAAGCCATTATTTCCTATACTGAGATATAACTTAATAAAGGGACTAATCCAACGTCACACAACTCTGGACAAAGATTCAATACTTCTGACTTTCAAATTGGTTCCATTTTCTCTACCCTCTTCTATATCATTTATTTTTATTTTATTTATTTATTTATTTATTTATTTTATTTATTTATTTATTTTGCAGTTTTTGGCCAGGCTGGGTTTGAACCCGCCACCTCTGGCAGGCATATGGGGCAGGCATATGGGGCCGGTGCCCTACCCCCTTGAGCCACAGGTGCTGCTCTATATTACCGTATATACTCGAGTATAAGCCCAGTTTTTTTGGGCACAAAATTTGTGCTGAGTTCAGGTCTTTCATTGTGCCAAAAAAAACTCGGCTTATAGTCAAGTATATACAGTATTTACTTTTTAACATCCTAAATCTGTCTACACTCTCTATGGCTTACTACTACTAACCTAATTCAGACTTCCACCCCCCATTATTCAACTACCACATTTAATCTTCATGCTTTCATTCAGGTTTCATGCAATTCATGTTCTACATAGCAACCAAAACAAGCTTTCAAAAGGTAACCCTGATCTTACGGCTTTTCAATGCCTTCTCCCTGGAAGAAATTCTCTTTTATGATTTACCAGGCCTTGCATGGTCCGGCAGCTGAACACTTACCAAGTTTTACCTATCACTTCTCATTGTACTTTATACTAGCCTACGTATAGTGACCAGAATAGGCCATGCTCTTCCAATCAGAGTCAGTTATTAGTGTGTCAAGGCAAAAGATTCAAATTATGAACTTAGTTTTCCAAAGATAACAAGCTAGCCAAGATGCATTATTGCCTAATGTAATTGTACAATCATACAAAGCCTTGTCCCTTTAAAACAAGAATGATACACAAGATAAACGGATCATGTCCTCTAAAATTTTAGTCAAGTAAACTGATCTCTATAAAGGCCATATATTAGACTTAAGTTAGGATTTGTTTTAAGGTTAAGCCCATCTCTGAAATCATATGGCAAATGGGCCAGGGGCTCTAACTATATTATCCTGGCTCCATAAATAGCTCCTAATATATCTCAAAGAGAATGACATTGTTTCTCGGTTATAGTCCCTATCACTGGCATAGGAAATATTTTTTACAAGAAAAGAAAAACAGCTTTTAGCTTTTAGAGAATCAAAGAGTCAAATGCAGGTTGGGAAGGAGTTTTATTAAAATTGACTTAATTTTAATATTCTTAAATAAATATATAACGTATGTTTTGTGTTGTTTTCCCAAGCTAAAGCTAAAATGGATTTTGGGTTTATGGGGATATGGAAATTATCCCTAGGAGAAAATTTCTAGGTATAGCTCTCCTGAGTATATGGTTGCTGTCTTAGCCATTAAAAATGTTCAGAATTTTTCATTCTACTGACTAAAATTTTCCCAATTAAAGATTCTAAGAATGTTATTGGGTTGCGAATCCATTCATCCTTTGGTGAGTGTAATATTTACCTGGTGTTGTCTGTGCTTAAGGTTTAGTAGATTTGAGGAAAGATGTAATTTTAGGTGACAAATTAAAGGACAGTTAGCTCAAGCTTAGGAAAAATGGAACCTACAAAAGATATTTTCACACTTTTACCTAGGTTGAAGCTTATACCAAGGGTGGATGCGGGCAAGAAATTTTTATTGCACACAACCCCTGATGCCGTATGCTGTAACACTGAACTAATCTGACACAGTCCCTGTCCTGGTGGTAAACTATATGTTCAGGTACAGACAAACTGTAAAGAAATGGCATTGTTACTGATGAATGCTCTGACAGTATTAGGGGGTGAAATGTATTAATTTTTAACTATAACACTCAAAGCCTCCCTGGGGCAGGGACAGTTAAGCAAAAACTGGCCATATTTATGTACTTTCACATTATGAACAAATTGGATAGACCAAAATGCTGTCATCATATCAAAATTTCTTAATTCCTAACATTCAGTTTCTGAGGAATCTTGAAACCTGATCTTGCTTGTATATTTTAGACCACCTATTCCAGAACTCTTATTTTTCAAATTGTTTCTAAACATATCATTTATTATACAAAATAATGAAAAGTATTGGTATGAATATAAATTTTATTGAAACTGATTTAATTTTAATATTAAAAGAGTCTAAGATATATTTTGCCTTTTTTTCCTTTAGGAACTCAAAAAAGATCTTCACTGTCACCATTTGCATCTCCAGAACAAAGATTTGAAAGCACAAATTAGGCATATGTTGGATCTCGCTTGCCTTCAGGAACAACAACACAGGCAGACTGAGGCGTAAGTACATGGGTTTACCTGTTCTACAATTTTAACACTATGAACTAAAGTAAATGAAATATCAAGGTTCAGTTTCCACTGCCAGATAGTTGAGTTTTATCTGGTATGGGATACAGTGTTTTTAAGTGTCTGCCAGCATCAGAAATCATTGAGAAGGGAAAGAGGAATATGTTGTTCACTATATACTATGTATTTAAATACATACACAGTGAACAGGAGTCTATCTTCCACCTCTGTCTTCTGTCCATCCATATCCCCTCTTAAAGCTATCACTATTAACCAATTCAACTTTTAAGCAGGCAATTGTTAATTATTCATAATTCTAGAATAATTTTTTGTTATTACAATGAAGTTGTTAAATATCAGGTATCCTAATTTTTCTGTGATACTGTCAGAGCTCTTTTATGCAATCTTTACTAGCTCAATAGTAACATGTTAGTCATTTAATTTTAAAAATATAGTAGTAAAAACAAGCATGGCTTAATCTTTCATTGTCACCTTGGGCAGGTCAGTCAACTCCTGAAGCATCACTTCTATGTCTTTGGTATAAAATTGTGGCATTTATTTTTCTTAAGAGCTTTCTGCTATGCTAGAAATCTATAGTGTTCTCAAATGGTAATTAATCTTCCATACTTTTGATTTAAAGGAAATTATATTTGTATAGCTATTTTTAAAAAGAAGAAGTAACAGGAAAAGAAAAACTTAAGGAAGATATTTTTTCTATGGATGGAAGCTCAAACTGATCTCCCCATCCTTTCTATATGTATGCCTAGAATGAACATTGAATGAACATTCATTTCCTAGCACACAGACTACCTCTAAGAGCTGAAGTCATCAAAGAAATACTAAATTATTTTCACCATACTATATTTCCTATATCAGACACAAATTACTACACTTAAGATAACCTTTTACCTTAAAATGGATAATAAAGGACTCTGGCTAACTGATTTATTTAGAAAATTGGTAAACCAGAGCATCACAGAAGCAATGTGACATAGTAGAAATAATAGGAATTTTAGAATTATTTTTGAATTCTAGCTTATATTAGCAATATAACCTAGTATTAATTATTTCACCTTGTTAAGCCATATTATATGTAATGATAAATTATATCATAAAAGTTTTGAAAAGATTAAATAGCATAAAAATAAATAACATGATATAATACTTTTGTCCCGGGTCCCTAAGACCGTTTCCAGGTTCAGTGACCCAGTAGGAAGACTCACAAGACTCATCTTTTTTTTTTTTTTTTTTAATTTAAAGAGGTTTATTCTGAGCCAAATTTGAGAACCATGATCCAGAGCAATGAGCTTTTTTTTGGCCGCGGCTGGGTTTGAACCCGCCACCTCCAGCATATGGGGCCGGCACCATATTCCTTTGAGCCACAGGCACCACCCCAGACTCATCTTATTTGTACTAATAGCTACAATTTATTAGAACAACAGGATACAAAGCAAAAACAGCAAAGGGAAAAGTCACAGGGAGCAAATTCTGGAGGACATCATGCGTAATGTTCAAGAGTCCTCTTCCAGTGGAGTCATACAGAATGTGCGTAATTCCTCTAGCCAAAAATGTGGCAGCACATGTAAAATGCTGTCTGCTTTGAAAGCTCTTTAGAGACTCAGTGTCCTGGATTTCTACTGGGGCCTGGTTGCATAGTCACCCTGCCTAACAAATACCAAAATTCTAGGCTTTTCGGAAGGAAAACAGATTTTTCAGCATAAATACAATGAGCCGCTCTTCTCTTATCAGTTGTGAAAATGATGGAAACCCTCCCCCAAATTAATGATTTAAGGTGCCATCCAATGGACAACCATGCAAGCAAGGCTTCCTTGGCAGTCTCAGTTCTACTATGTTAATGCCTCTGTATAGTACTTGATTAGTGTTGGTGCTCAATAAATAATTGTTTTATTGACTTTTTGATTAATAACTTTTCTCCAAACTTGTTACCTGCATAAATGGCATACCACTGACCAACAACCAAAAAGAAAAAGATTGCAGATTCTTTTTTTAGGTAAATATTTAAGACTGCTAGGTATTAGGCCAGGTACCATGGCTCACACCTGTCATCCTAGCACTCTGGGAGGCCCAGACAGGTGGATTGCCCTGAGCGCTGAGGTTTGAGACCAGCTGAGCCAGAGTGAGACCCCTGTCTCTACCAAGTAAAAAATATATATATAGCCGAGCATTCTGATGGGTGCCTGTAGTCCCAGCTACTTGGGAGACTGAGACAAGAGAATCGCTTTAGCCCAAGGGTTGAATGTTGCTGTGAGCTATGATGCCACAGCATTCTCCTGAGGGCCCCAAAGTGAGACTCTGAGTACATAAATAAATAAAACAAAAGAAAAAAAAAATCAATGGGTAAACATTATCAAAGTAGATACCAACGACCAAAACATTAGTCACTACAGAGGAGAACGCACACAAACGAGCATAAGTGAGAGAAAGGAGAGGCAAAGGGCAGGAAGAAACACTAAAAATGAAGGCAGAGACATTTCCACTAACTCAGGTATCCACATGCATCTTGAAACTAAACAGCCACAAGCAGAGTAAGTACAAAAAAAACCACTATTACAAACTGAACCAAATTTCAACTTCTTAGAAATCAGAAATCAAGGGGGCAAAATACTTAGTAAATATTTCAAAATAAAACATAATTGCTAATTCAGAATTACATATTTTGTGCCCAGGAGTTCCACAAAGACCACACTTCCAAACAAGCCAAATGTACAACATAGCCCTTTTATTGAAGAGCCACCTGGTCCCAACATGGGTTTTCTAAGAGCAGCCCCCAGTGCTTAAGGAGTCAGGTTTTTAAGGCTTGCTCTGAATCCTGGTTGGCACACAGGTTGTCCAGGTGCATTCGGGGGGTGGCGTTGCAAGTAAGCATTGTATAGAACTAGAATATTGCAGTTAGTTAGCTATCCGTCATATATCTTGGTTTTAATATTTTTCCATCCATTTTAGTTCCAGTACATTTTTTCTTTTTTTTTTTTTTTTTTTTTTCTTTATTTTTTTATTAAATCATAGCTGTGTACATTGATATGATCATGGGGCATCATATACTAGCTTCATAAACCATTTGACACATTTTCATCCCAATATTCAACATAGCCTTCCTGGCATTTTCCCAGTCACCGTGGCATGAC
>CAUYPK010050362.1:0-33833 GCA_963574355.1 Loris lydekkerianus | reverse complement strand
TTTACTAAGAATAATGTGTTCAACTTCCATCCAGATTAATACAAGGGATGTAAAGTCTCCATTTTTTTAATGGCTGAATAGTATTCCACATATACCACAGCTTGTTATTCCATTCCTGGGTTGGTAGGCATTTAGGCTGTTGCCATATTTTGGGGATTATAAATTGAGCTGTAATAAACAGTCTAGTGCAAGTGCCCTTATGATAAAAAGTTTTTTTTCTTTCTGGGTAGATCTCCAGTAATGGGATTGCAGGAGAAAAATTATTCTTTATAGAATGGTGTCTACGTAAAACTTCTGCAACTGCACATCTTAAATTAGCTTGTGAAGCACTCTTCTTATTAGTTTTGAAGTAGATGATGTCACTTCTTTAGAAAGTCTGTCTTCCAGTGTTAACCTCTTTGGTCCCCTTGGTAAATGGTCATGTAAATAAACATTTTATGCAGGTTACTAGTTCATCACAAATGTTCTTAAAAAACAAAAACTGTTTTACTTTTTAAATTAAACATGCACTTTCATTTTACTGAGATGCTTATATTTCCACAGTAGTTCATCCCAGAAAACTTACAACTTACTAGGCCCCTTAGACTGTGGATGGATTTGATCATGGATTTCTTTTTACAAGGTGTAGCTTGTAAAAGTCCTAGGTCTCAGGTCATATTTTATGCAAAGGTGTTGTTCTAATCCTCTATTGTACCAGGTCTTTGAGTTGGCCAAGAAATGAACTTCCCTAATTCCTGGCATGAATAGAATTCCTGCTCCTCAAGGAAGTCAATGGTTTCAGAACATGGTCATCAGACTGTTTTGCACTTGTTTTTGACCCTGGTGGAGCTTACTCACTTTGTTTTAATCTCAGCTTAGAAAAATGGTAGTTTTTTCTGTGAGATGGGAGTGATGATGATGATAATAACATAAATTTCATGGAGTTGACGTATGTAAAGCAACAGAAATAGTGCCTAACAAATTATTACCACCACAAAAGTGTTAGATAATATTTATTCTTTCATTGAGTATTTCCATGTATTTATTGCAGAATGGTTTTTCAGAATCCCATATATGACTGAATGGGGAAGTATGTTCATAGCACTTTATAGGTAATTTTATATTAAATATTAAATATATTAAATAAATTTGTTTGGGTAACCTATTTCCCACTACACCATATTTATCTGTGTCTCCTTAAAGCCACACAAAGAACATTTATCTATCTTAGAAAAATGGAATGTATATTTACAAATACAGTTGACTCTTTAACAATGGTACAGGTGCTGACTCCCCATGCAATCAAAAATCAACATGTAACTTTTGATTACCAGAACTTTACTAATATCCTACTGTTGACTGGAAACCTTACAACAAAAACAGATTATCACATATTTTGTATTTTATATGTATCATATCCTGTGTTGCAATAAAGTAAGCTAGAGAAAAAGAAAATGTTATTAAGAAGATAAAACATTTACTTTTCATTAGGTAGAGGTGGATCATCATAAAGTCTTCATCCTTGTCATCTTCATGTTGAATAGGTTGAGGAAGAAGAGGAAAAGGAGGGATTGATCTTGCTGTTTCCAGGTGGCAGAGGCAGGAGAGATGAAAGAAATGAAAGGGGATGCAGGAGACGCAGGCATACTTGGTGTAACTTTTATTGAAAAAAAACTGCATACATAACAGAGCTTTCATGATTATCTGCACAATATTCTATTGAATACATGATAATTTAACTAGTTTCCTAAGAATAATTATGTTCTTTGTATTTTTTGCTTAGAGAACAATGTTGCTGTGATTATGTGTGATTTCACACATATGAAAGAAGTCTCCTAAGCGGAGTAGCTGGGCCCAAGGACATGCGCACTTAAAAATTTGTTAGCTACAATAGCTGAAACTTGTACTTCATATGTGCCAGAAACTTGTTCTTGTTTTGCTAAAATTGATTTAATAGAAGTTGGACTAACATACGCTCCACAGCAGTGGATGTTTTTTAGTTCCTGTTTCCTCATTTCAGCAACATAACAGTTCTCAAATTTAGTCTTTGTTAATTCTGAAATATATAAAATTGTTTTTTCTATTTTGAGTTATTTTTATGTTTAAGAGTCATCTGTGTTATTTCTTGTAGTCTTCTCTGGTTGATCTTTTTATGAATAGTTAAAGAAAGTGAACCTTGTGACAAGTATTTCTTTTTCTTTTCAATTTATGATGTTTTTTCATGCAGAGATTTCTTATTTTTATGTAGGCAAACTTATCAATTCTTTCACTTATATACATATTTTTGGGAGGCCTTTCCCATTCAAAGATTATAAATCTCAAAGATCATGAAAAAAAGAAAAAAATCTGCATACATGTGGATCCACATGGCTTAAAACTGCATTGTTCAAGAGTGAACTGTACATATATCTTTGTGTAAGCTTATGATTCAGAAGTTGTAAAATCAGCAAAGGAATATGGGTCACCAGTCTTTCTTTACTATACAAAATATCACAAAATAGTTTAATTTTAAAATTTTTGAGAAATTTCATTTTTATTAATTAAAAAATGTTACAGGGACATTGAAATATTTAGATATGTTAAATATATTTTTGTGACTTCATATGCTTTATATAAAAGTATTCAAAGCAATATTATACTTGATAATAATTACAAATATTTTGATTTTACTTTTCATCAGAATTTCTGAGATATTTTCTAATGAAACATATTAAACTTCCAGAAAAATAAAGGATGACAATAGGTCAAATAAGAACAATTCTGGGGTGAGAAATAATAGTTGTCTAGGAATGTACAACCAAACTTCAGGGTACATTTAAATTATAAAGTCTGAATATTTAAACTATTCTTAAAATTCCCTTTCAAAAAGCATACTGAACATTTAAATATGTATGTTAAGGATCTAAAACAAATACTTTTGTCCATGGTTGCCCCCCACCCCCCAAAACCTAGTGAAATAGATAGTGGGTGTGTACTAACACAGTGACAAGGTGCTTTGGACACTGACCATATGTGAGAGGTTTGCTATGTCATACTTCCTAAAAAAAAAAAAGCAATTAGGTTGGAAACATGGACTATAGTTCACTCTTTCTTTCTTTCTTTCTTTTCTTTCTTTCTCCTTCCCTTCCTTCCCCTCCTTCCCCTCTTTCTTTTTCTTTCTTTCTTTCTTTCTTTTTCTTTCTCTCTCTCTCTCTTTCTTTCCTTTTTTTTTTTTTTTTTTTTTTCAAGATAGAGTCTAAAGCTGTCGCCCTGGGTAGAGTGCCATGGTGTCACAGCTCACAGCAAACTCAAACTCTTAGGCTTAAGTAATTGTCTTGCCTCAGCCTCCCAGGTAGATAATCTGCACTCTTGTGGAGGTTGTTACATAGGAAATAATTGTCATATAATGTTTAACAACCTTTTTTTGGCACCAAAATATCAATCATGCTTTTTACAGAATATGTAAATCTGCTATTTACAGAATAGTTGGGAAATATAGAAAAGTATGAAAAAGAAAATAAAAACACCTGTAATCTTACCTACTGGCAATATTCTGGTGTATTTATTTCCTTTCTTTTAAGCATATAAAAATACGAATATACACATATAAAAATGTAAGTATATTGTTTATAGAACTAGATATCTTGCTTTCTTCATTGAATAAAATGATCTTGAGTTGCTCTCTTCCCTTTGTATCTTCTTCAACTGATAGATGATTATCAATTGGCAAAAAAAATCTTTCATTGAATGTATGTACCATGATGGAAAATAATTTTTAAAATGGCATTTATAATTTTAGAGCTTTTAAAGTTACATTTTATATATCTATTTCTTTTTTACAGCTTTTAGTTTTATTTTGTATATTTTCTATATTGATACTTGTTATTTTGCATAAAATTATAAAAGCTATAAACTTTGAAAAATATATATCACATTTTTGACAACTGATGCCTCTGTGCATACAATTCCACCAGTACATGCTCTCTTCATGTTTTCATAACTCCTCAAAGGCTAGGCAGGGCCACCAAGGTAAACATTGCACAAGAATACTATACCTCAGCATTTAAAGCCCATTCCTGAGGGTCCATTCAAAAGCAACACATTCCATATTAAGTCACACATGGATAACTGAAGGTCTGCTTGTGAAGTTCACTTGCTGAACTCCTACAAGCTGTAAAACAGAGTTTATGGGTTTGTGATCCAACCTATTCTTATCACGGTGTATAAAATGGATGTTGTTACCTAGAAGAATAAGAATAAAAAGCTGAGGCATATAAAGTATTATTCATTAGATTCATTGCTTACTAGAATCAAAGAAGCTTTTCACCTTTCAATTAGTCCAAATAGAAAAATTAATTTCCCGAGGTATATTATATTCCCTGTATAATGCCATAATTTTTAATCAAATAAACCATGGCAAGCATTATGATTAAATAAGAATGATTAATGTTTTATGAAATCTAAGGGGAAAGATTCTTAAATTATAACCTTCTGTTAGGTTTTATTAAATATAACTAAATAAAATGTCCTGTCAGAAAGGCAGAATACAGAACTGACACAGACATCAAGTGGGACAATCACATCTGTTTGATGAATATAATAATGGAATAAATCACTTGCTTCAAAAAATGCCATTTCCAAATGCTATTTAACAGGCTGTCTGTATTATATCCATAGTCCAAAACAGGCTCAAAAATAAGCCAGTAAGACAATCGGTTATAATACATTTAGATGTCCACAATCTTTATATCTGCCCAAATAAAATAAGTCCAAATTTGTCTGGTTTCTGTTTACTTTGATCCTTGGACTCAAGATCAGGATTTTAACTTAAAACATTAGACCAAGTAAGTACTGTAAAAAGCATGTTTTCAGGATTGTATTCATCTGCCATCTATAGTACTCACTAGGTTTAATATCATAGATTAGCTAGTATCAAATAAGGCAAAATGAAATAGTGGATTAACCATGACGCAAATTTGGGTAATAAGTACACCTAGCTTTTTTCCTTAGAAAAGCTGCATTTTTTTCCCAGCAGGTAGTATCAAAAATATTCTCCCTAATAAGTACAGCAGGACCTCGGAATCTATAGGTTCCACATTAGAAGATTCAACCAACTGGATCAAAAACATTGAGGAATAAAAAGGATGGGTATGTTTGTCCTAAATTAGTACAGACATTTTTTGTCATTATTCCCTAAACAGTATAGTATAAGAACTATTTACATAGCATTTACACTGTATGAGGTATTCTAAGTAATCTAGAGATGATTTAAAGTGTTTGGGCAGATGTGCACAAGTTATATGCAAATACACCAGTTTACATAAGGGATTTGAGCCTCACAGATTTTGGTATGGGCGCGTGGAGAAGGCGAGGAGGTGGTGTCCCAGAACGAATTCCCCGTGGATACTGAGGGATGACTGTATATTCCCAACTTGGCACACAAATGATACCCTCCATGTGCTTTTTATTCTTATATAACTGAGGTGTGGCCAATGATTCAGAAACATGGAGATGAGGAACACAAGCAGCAACCCCTTCCAGGTCTGAGGATGGAAAAAGGTCTTTCAAAACTATGGCTCACTGTCATTCTGGGCTAATTTCTAGGACTCACTCTTCTAAAACAGGGCTTCTTTTTAAGCTAATCTAACTGGTGTAAATTCACAAGAGGGAGGGAAAGGGAGATCTTAGCTTTAGTGTTCCAGCTATAAAAAGCCAAAAAGCTATGACATTAGGTCAAAATCTTCCTTCAAAAGATTTCCTTTTAAAAATCTGGAATTTATGAAAATAAATATTAATTTTATAACTCTTAGAAGCTATGCTCACGAATGTGGGTCATTTTAAAGAGGAAGAAGAACCAAGAAAAATGAGCTTACAACATAGGGATTTAGGTTTTTTGGCACAGTCCTACACAGCTGTCTGTCTCCTCCTGCAATACTTGAAACTAGTAGGGATCTAATAGTCAACATCTGGCACAGTGGAGTCAAAGGAATCTCAGGTGGTTCAAGATGATCAATAAGCTGTTAACAGTACATGCCCTCAGGCTGGGTGCCTGTAGCTCAGCAGCTAGGGTGCCAGCCCTAGGGAGCTGGAGGGTTTGAACCTGGCCAGGGCCCGCCAAACAACAACGACAACTACAACAAGAAATAGCCAGGTTTGTGGCAGGTGCCTGTAATCTCAGCTACTTGGGAGGATGAGGCAAGAGAATCACTTAAGCTCAAGAGTTTAAGGTTGCTGTGAGCTGTGGCACTCTACCAAGGTGACATAATGAGATTCTGTCTCTAAACAGACAAACAAACAAACAACAACAACAACAAAAACATTACAAGCCCTCAATCTTATACTCACTGAAGGAGCTATCCCTGGCACTTGACCTACTTTCTGGCACTGAGCAAATCTCCTAGTTTTGTTAGATATAAATAACTAGGTAATCTTATTGACAAAAGAAAAGTGCATGATGATTTTCCCCTACTCAGAAATGTTTACTTCCACTGAACTTATTGAAGAGTGTTCCAAGTCATCAATCTACTGTTGACTCTCCCTATCCCAAATGCCTGAAATCACTCAGGCACAGAATGACGGGTACATTTAGCAAATAAACAGACATGAAAATACCCAGGAACCTTTAAAAATAAAACATGCATGCCACAAAAGCATAACATCCTGACTGCTATGCTGAGTTGTACATAGCATTTATTTTATGAACAAAGTGGTAGCCTCTGGGCTTGTAAAAAGCGTAAGAAGTGCACTGCTGTACCTGGATGCTTACCTGGACCTAAAATGAGGGTTCCACCTTGCTGAGCTGGATCTCCTTGAAAATCAAAGAGAGGGCCAGTCACTGCCCTCCATAGGCTCCGAAGGCTTCCTGAGAGTAGATTTGACTTTATGTGGGGGCTCTGTCCTGAAATATTAAAATTTGTCTTTACTTTTTATTTTTTTCAGACAGGGTCTCACTCTGTTGCCCATGCTAAGGCACAGTGATATTGTCATCATAGCTCACTGGAGCCTTGAATTCTTGGGCAGATCCTTCTACCTCAGCCTCCCAAGTGGCTGTGACTACATGTGTGTGCCACCACTCCTGGATTTTTTTTTTGTTTTTTGTAGAGATTGATTCTCACTGTTGCCCATGCTGGTCTTGAACTCCTGGACTCAAACTATACTTCCACTTAGGCCCCCACAAGTGCTAGCATTGCGGGCATGAGCCACTGTGCCCAGAGGAAAATTGTCTTTATATGTTGCCTTTTGATATTTGATTAGATGTTAAGAAGATAGTGTATTCCTAGGAAACACTATCTGTCTTGTGTCTTACCTTAATTTCTACTTGTCTTTTTCTTCCCCTTCCTTTAAAGAATGCTTTCTCAATCTTTTTCTATTGATGTTTTGGCCCAGGATCACTTTTTGTACTGGGATAATCTAGGGTGTTTACCAAATTATGACAACCAAAAATGTCTCCAAGCACTGCCAAACTTCCCCCTGGGGGAAAAGGGTAAATATCCCAATAGAGAACTACGTCTTTAAAGAAAGACATGATAGATCATTTTCTGCCACAGGTGCTTTCCATTTTAATTCTCTACTTAGACTCTTTAGTCTCTTACCTACTAATAGCTAGCTATATTATTTTTCAAGAGACATGTGGCACAAACTGTTATATGTTGGTCACAACTTGTTTCTTCTTTTTGGGCCCACAGCTAAGCCACATTTCCCAATATTCCCTGCAGTGAGGTAAGGCATGTGACTGTGTTCTAAATGATGAGTGAAATGATGCAAGCTGCTTGGGGGCCATGCTCCTAAGACCCTTCCACAAGTAATTCTCCAGGTTCCTTCCACATTCTTAAAAGGTTTAGGTGGAGAATGGTAGAGCTACAAGGGGCCTGGGTCCCAGAATTGCTGTCTAGAAAAATAGCACCCAAAGAGATACCCTTCTTGAAATTTAAAATAAAAAAGAAATAGCCTTCTACCACGTCAGACTTCTGAGATTTTGGGGTTTAGCTATTACAGATACTTTTCTTTATTTCCTTGGCTGTCAGTTTTCTATTAATACTTCTGCTCACTGTAACTGATCCTTCATTTCCACTCCCTTAAAGCAAAAAAAAAAAAAAAAAAAAAAACCCTGAGTCTCTATTCTTCTAATAACTTAATTTTCCCTCATAGCTGCATTCTTACTATTTTTTTTTTTGAGACAGAGTCTTGCTTTTTCACACTTTGTAGAGTGCTGTTGCGTCATAGCTCATAGCAACCTTGAACTCTTGGGCTCAAGCAATTCTCTTGCCTCAGCCTCCAGAGTAGCTGGGACTACAGGTGCCATTGCAATGCCTATTTTTAGAGGTGAGGTCTCATCCTGGCTCAGGCTGGTCTCGAACCTGTAAGCTCAGGCAATTCACCCACACAGGCCTCCCAGAGTGCTAGGATTATAGGCATAAGCCACAGCACCTGGCCCTGGCCCTGCCTTTTATGTCTTTAGTTTTTTATTTTGATGACCATGTAATCTTTGATTTGCCTGATTTTGTAATATTCCAAGTACTTACTACTTCCCTTAATCGCTCCTCTTCTGTTTCTCTCATATTTACATTAGAACACACTCACACTACCAGGAAACAAATATAGGCTCAGCACCTTAGAGACATGAGTAAAGGATTAAATTTTACTATCTTGTAGGATTCTTCTATCCCTAAAATAAATGTTTGGAAATCCAAACAAATATCTCCACATGTCCAAAGAAGGGGAGAGTTAGTATTTCAGAAATTTCAATTGACAGAGTTTACAACCTGAAAGTGAATAATTTTTACTGTCAAGCACAATCTAATCTTGCCAGCTTGAATTTAGTTTGTATGTGTAAAAATTTTGCTGTTCTTCCGTCTTCTACAAACCAACTGTACCTAATAGTTTTATTTCTTATTCTTTATTTTTATAAAGTGGGTATGATAATTTTAAATTATAATGTATAATGTATTTTAAGTACCTTAGTTTTATATTCTCAGACTGATTCTGAGATTTATGCTTTATGCTTTTTCATGGAGGAACCTTAAAAAATTATTTTATGAAAACCTAGTATTTTGTTTGGCAATATAGTGCTTTCACACAGGTCAAAGCAGGTAAAAAGATTTGAATAGATTATGTTATAATTACACAAGCATATATTTGATTTAGAAGTTATCTCTTCTCTTTGCAATTTTGTATCTTTATTGTGACAATGAATGGTGAGGTGTTATTAAACTGAAATTCACAATTTATATCTGAAGTGCTGATAAACAGACCACTGAGACTGTTACGGCACATGAAAATAGTGGAAGGTGAACTGCTGCAATCACCTATACTAAAGAGAGAAGAGGAAAGAAAGAACAAACTGCTAATGCCTGCTGATGGTTATTTCAGGTTCTTTTTTCTTTTTTTCTTTCCTTTCTTTCTTTTTTTTGAGACAGAGTCTCACTTTGTCACCCTTGGTAGAGTACTGTGGCATCACAGCTCATAGCAAGCTCCAACTCTTGGGCTCAGGCAGTTCTCTTGCCTCAGCCTCCAGATTAGCTGGGACTAGAGGTGCCTGCCACAACGCCCAGCTGTTTTTAGAGACAGGGTCTCGCTCTGGCTCAGGCTGGTCTTGAACCTGTTAGCTCAGGGCAATCCACCTGCCTCGGCTTTCCAGAGTGCTAGGATTACAGGCATGAGCCACTGTGTCCAGCCCAGGTTCAGGTTGTTTTCTTTAAAAACATCAGTAAAGGGATCATGGAAGTCTCTCTTGTAAATAGCTCCCTGATCCATCCCCTCCTTTCCATCTCCACCTGAGGAGATGTTTCTTTTTATCCTATGACTGTACTACTAGCAAACATCACTGGCTCTGGACTGGCCAATCCCTGCTCCACACTGGTTTAGACGACTTCTCACTTCTCTACTTCAAAAAGTTATATGACTCCCTTCAGAATAAATCCCATTTCCTTGGCATGTCACCCCAGACTCAACACAAACTGGTTACAACCTATCCCTGTCTCACACCAATTCCCCAACTGGCTCTTAGACTCCAGCCAGAGGCAAGGACCTGCACTTTTCCAGAGGAGGCACATTTTTTCAAGGCTTTGTGCTATTTTCTGTCTGAAGCACCTTTTCCCACCTTCACTTCACCCAGTTAACTCCTTTACGAGTGAGCTGAGACTTCACCTCCTGTGAGAAACCTTCCCAGATCCTTCCCTCAGCTTACATTTCTAATGTAGGCATTCCCAGCAGGTGTTCTCCCTATCATAACCTGTCATCATAACCTGTCATATGTGTTCCTGTCTGTCTGTCTCCCAGAGTAGATGATGAACTCTGCATGGTGGGACTGCGTATTTTATCACTGTCCTCCTGGGAGTGTCCAATACAGTGAATGTCACAGACAAAAACTCAATAGTATTTGTTGAGAGTGACTGACTTGAGTCTGAGTTGAGTTCTCTTAGCTGGCATTTCAGAAACACACATACACAGTTCAGCTAAAGTTTTATAAGCTGGATTAATTACAAGGAACTGTGGTAAGGGTAGGGAATATAGATAACAAACATGAATAAACACCAAACTCACCAACTAACTATACTACGTGGCCACCTTAAGTGCAACAACAGAATATATAATGAAGTACAGGTGCTATTAAAGTGAATGACAGGGCTCAGCACTCATAGCACAGTGGTTACAGTGCCAGCCACATACACAGAGGCTGGCTGGTTCGAACCTTGCCCACACCAGCTAAAAAACAATGACAACTGCAATAAAAAAAATGACCAGGCGTTGTGGCAAGCGCCTGTGGTCCCAGGTGCTTGGGAAGGTGAGGCAAGAGACTTGCTTAAGCCCAAGGGTTTCAGGTTGCTGTGAGCTGTGGCACTGCAGCACTCTACCAAGGGCAACATAGTGAGACTCTGTTAAAAAAAAAAGGATAATAAAATAAAATTAAAAAGTGAATGACAGGAGAAATTACTCCTGCTTGAAGAGCAACTGAGAGCCCCTTGAGTTGATTGATTTCAAATGATTAAGTGGGACTTCCTCAGTTGAGGAAGATGGAATATTTAAAGCCATGGCAGTGAGGTATAAAAATATGTAAACTTAATATTGTTTTCTTCTAATTAAAAAAGTAAAATGTACTCATGAAAAATACAAAAGTTAATTTTCTGACTCCCATATTCGTGGTAAACCCTGCAGTATTTTTAAGAGCTTTTTCACTGCACACACACACACACACACACACACACACACACACTATAGGTCGTTATGAGAATCATTTTTGTGAAAACAAAATTTTTGTTTGCTGAAACCAAACTGAAAACACTGTTCTGTAGCGTGTTTTATTCATTAAATAGTACTTCGCCAAAAGCCTTTCATGTCTTTATACTTAGAAAATGGATCTTCTGCAGTCTAGTGTATCTGGACCACTTATCAGAATCAGCCTGATTTATGAATTCTCCATTTCCCTATGCATATATATGTAAATGTGAAAATACACCAGCTTTTTTAACTCCAGACATGTTATATCTTACCTGCGGAAGCAAGCTCTTCACCTCTTTTCAGTCCTAACTCTTTATAAATTTCTCTCTCGGGATCAACATAGATTTCATGGGAATAACCAGTCAGTTTGCAAAAAGGCTGAAAAGAGAGATTAGTTGGAATTTTCATAAGAACAAATGAGAGAAAAGTCATGATCATTTAACTTCATTCAATTTAGCTTACATTTAGTGGCTCAACTAATGTAAATTTTACGTATGAAATATTTTCCCAATTTACTATATTTACTAGATGTTTCAATTTCCCAATTTACTAGATGTTTACCTCAATGTGATGGTAGGATGACTGTCCAATCACGATAAGGGTGACATTTGCTTCCTTAGATGAAAAAAAGGACATGTATATATTAGAAATTATGCATTTTCTCAACAACTTCCCTATTCTAACTCTTCTGTTTCAATCTAATGTCACCTATAGGCTTCCAGAAGAATGTAATAAATAGCAAAATTGTGTGAGTCAAAGCAAAAAAAAAAAAAAAAGTATGGTGAAATGTTTGATTAGATCATATGATTCTTATGTAAGATTCTTCAGATGATTTTTAAGACTTAAACGTAAGACCTGAAACATGAAACTACTAGAATAAAACACAGGGAAACCTACACAACATTGGTATGGGCAATGATTTCTTGGATAGGACAACAAAAGCAAAAATATACAAATGGGACATCAAACCAAAAAGCTTCTACACAGCAAAGGAAATAATCAAGAGTGAAGAGACAGCCCATGGACTGGGAGAAAATATTTGCAAACTCTGTAAGGGTCAAATGTCTAAAATACATAAGGAACTCAAACAACTTAATAGTAAGAAAATAACCTGACTAAAGAATGAGCAAAGGACATGCATAGTCATTTTTCAAAAGACAGGGATGGCCAAAAGATATATGAGGAAATGATGAACATCACTAATCATCAGCAAAATGCAAATTAAAATCACAATGAAATATCCCCTCACGCTTGTTAAAATGGGTATGAACAAAAGGTGAAAGATAAGAAGTGCTGGTGAGAATGTGGAGCAAAGAGAACCCTTATACACTATTCGTGGGAATATAAATTAACACAGCCATTATTGAGACTAATATGGAGATTCCTCAAAAAATTAAAATAGAAGGCCCAGCGCAGTGGCTCAGGCCTGTAATCCGAGCACGCTGGGACATTGAGGCAAGGGGATTGCTTGAGCTCAGGAGTTATAGACCAGCCTGAGCAACAGCAAGACCCTGTCTCTACCGAAAATGAAAAACTGAGGCAAAACGGATCACATGAGCCCAAGAGTTTGAGGTTGCTGTGAGGTATGATGCCATAGCATGCTACTGAGGACAACTCAGTGAGACTCTGTCTAAAAAAATAATAATAATTAAAAATAGAACTAACATATGATCCAGCAATCCCACTACTGGGGTATTTAATGCAAAGAAAATGAAATCAATATGACAATGAGGTATCTGTACTCTGATGTTTCCTATAGCATTATTCACAATAGTGAAGATCTAGAAGCCAAGTGTCCATCAATGGGTGAATGGATAAAGAAAATGTGGTTCAATAAACATTTTGGTACATATATCTTTGTTATAATGTGATTTTTGGTCTTCTGGATATATACCTAGTAGAGGAATTGTAGGATCAAATGGCAGGTCTATTCATAATTGCTAAGTCATGGAAGAAGCCCAAGTACCCATCAACCCATGAATGGATCAATAAATTGTGGTATATGTACACCATGGAATACCATGCAGCCTTAAAGGAGATGGAGACTTTACCTCTTACATGTTTACATGGATGGAGCTGGAACATATTCTTAGCAAAGTATCTCAAGAATGGAATAAAAAGTATCCAATGTACTCAGTCTTACTATGAAATCAATTTATACTTTCTTATGAAAGCTATAACCCAATTACAGCTCAAGAAGAAAGGGAAAGGGGAGACAGAGGGGAGGGGGAAGGATGGGTGGAGGGAGAGCAATTGGTGGGATCACACCTATGGTGCATCTTACAAGAGTACATGTGAAATTTACTAGGTGTAGAATATAAATGTCTTAACACAATAACTAAGAAAATGCCATGAAGGCTATGTGAACCAGTTTGATGAAAACATTTCAAATTGTATATAAAACCAGCACACTGTACCCCGTGATTGCATTAATGTACACAGCTATGATTTAATAAAAAATAAAGAAACCTGGGGGGGGAAAAAAAAAAAAAGGAAGAAAGAAAATGTGGTATCACAATGGAATGCTCCTCAGCCATAAAAAATTTGGGGGACTACCTGGATGAGCCTGGAGGACATTATGTTAAATGAAATAAGCTGGGCACAGAAAGATAAGCACTGCATAATCTTACAGGTAGACTATAAAAAAGTGGAATTCACGGAAATAGTAGAATAATGATTACCAGAGACTGGAGGAGGAAGGGAAGAGAAATAAGAATGTGTTGTTCAAAGGGTACGCAGTTTCCATTAGACAAGAGAAATCACTTTTAGAGATCTACTGCTGAGCAGAGTGACTAGAGTTAATAATGAATTCTTCAAAATTGCTGAAATACTAGTTTTTACATGTTTATGACACAAAAAAGTATCTGTGTGAGCTGATGGATATATTAATTAGCTTGACTTGATTATTCTACATTATAAATGTATATTAAAACATTACATTGTACCCAGTAAATATATATTATTTATTATTTGTCAAGTATTTAAAAAAAGAATAAAAGGAAATGCAAAGGTACAGTCAAAAGTTTTTTCAAAGCAATACAGTCAATAATTCTAGCTGGGCTTGGTGGCACATGCCTGTATTCTCAGCACTTTGGGAGGCTGAGGTGGGAGAATTGCTTGAGACTAAGTGTTGAAGGCTGCAGTGAGCTATAATCATGCCACTGTACTGAAGCCTGGGTGACAGAGTAACACTCTGTTTCTTAAATAATAAAAACTCCCCCACAAAACCTCTCTATATTCCCCTCCCCCAAGGAAAAGATTACAAAATTAATCAATTTTTTTCCACATTCCAATTTATAAGGACTGCTAAAAACAGATGTTAGTTTTACAAAGGTTGCTCAGGGTCTGAACTCAAAAAGCTCACATGGGGTCAACCCTGTCTGTGACTAAAGAAAAGCAGGTTATGTGGTTGTCCTAGGAACATGGAACTTGCAGTCTATTAACAAACGCAAATTTGCACTACTTAAGATATATTGGTATTTTCCTATAATGAACAACCGTTTGGAGCATAACAAAAACAAAGGAAAGACAATATCAATAGTTTTCAGGATTTCCTCTTGGGTATTATCACCCATCATTTGATAATAGATAAGTTATCAGGCAGCGTCAAAATTATTATTATGGTTGTTAGTACTTTTAGAGGCAGCCAGCAACGAAAAATGAGGACAGAAATAAATCTCTCTCTTTTTGGAGGTATTGGAAGAAGTGGTGAAAATTATTATATTTTATTATAATAATTTTATATTATATTTATTAAATATATTTAAAAATAGTATACATTTAAAATATATATTATATTTCATAATATAAAATTAATTAATTAATAATTAAATATAAATTAATATTATATTATATTTTTTAATATAAGATAGTGAAAATCTGGGTCTGCGAGTGCCAGTGCCAGGGCTGGAAACCGTTGTACTCCTCACCCCACTACACTTATAAATGACAAGCAACTCCCACAAGGTCTCGCGGAAGCCAGCACTCTGCTGCTCACTCTAAGGAAACTCACTTGTAAGAAACTCTTAGGGATTTTGGCCAGATCTTCCACGTATTCTTTGCAGATATAACACAGGAAATGCTAAAAGGCAATAAGGCAAAAAAGGGCAAGTTAGCAATGTAGCACCCTCAGGGTCCAGAAGGAACCAAGCGCTCCGTGCCTCATGAGAATAAACTCAACACCCGAGGTGTGGAAAAAGGTGTCAAGGGCGCCCGAAGGGCATTTAAAGCAGGCCACACCCAGTCCTTACTACCAGCTCAGTTTGCTGGAACAAAGGCCTGCCAAGCAGTTGTCTTCCCTTCCTCGTTAGAGGAAGCGAGAGGAGCGGCTCGCATCCCAGAAGCCTCTCATGGACCACAGGGAAGAGCCAAGACTACCGAGCCCCATTCTCCGGCCCAGACCCTGGGAGGGACCCGATGTGTTCCCAGAGCTGAGGCTGTGGTAACAACCTCTATCCCAGCAAACACGTGAGGTCCCTGCTCAAGGTGGCCCCGCCGCCCGCGCTCACCCGCACGAAGACCACTATGGCCTGGCGCTCTCGGAACAGTGTGCCGAACGGCACTCGCTTGCCGGAGGCGTCCTGCACCGGCAGCTTGGCCACGGAGGCCGCCAGGAGCTGCTCGCGCTCGGCGCCACTCAGGGCCGGGCCCGGAGCCGCGCAGCCGCTGACCTGCTGAGTGACCGGAGTTATGGTAGCAGAGGCCATCAAGACAGGCGTCCAGGAGCCTGGGGCCCGACGTAGGGAGAGGGCGGGGCGGGACGTGTGGAGGGGGCGGGGTGGGATGAGAGGAGAGGGCGGGGCGGGACGTGCGGAGAGGCGGGGCGGGACTCTAGGCGCTGGGCAAGTGGGCAGGGTCTGGGGGGGGAGCCGCTCAGAGGTGCATCTTGGAGCGCTTGGGTTTCTCCTGTTCTACGCCATCCTCGGGACTGTTGGAGCTGGGAATACGGGCGGATTCTTAGGCTCAGCTCTGCGGGAAGAAAGAAAAAGAGACCAAGGTCTGTTCCGGCGGAGACAAGCGCTATTGAAGAAAGCAGCCCCAAGCTGCCTGGACCGACGTCAGCTTTTACCCGTTCAAGAGAAGCTGTTTCCAAGCAAAGAAAAAGTAATTTTCTACACAGGTCAAGCAGATCTATGATCCAATAAATTGTTTTTTCCTTCTCTTCCGTTTTTAACCTATCCCTCATCCTCAGTTCTGAGTTAATTTTTTTTTTTTTTGGTGGTATGATTAACATACATTATAACACACAGATCTTATGTGTAGAGTTCAATTAAAATTTCCCAACAGTCATGAAAATTTTTTAACGTTCAAAAAGTTTAAAGAATTTTATAGCGAATTTTTTTTTTCATTTATGGGTGAAGCAGTGAACATTTTTTTTAACCACCAACTAGACTTGCTATTAACCTTTGGCTCTTTTATCTATCCACAGTTATATGAAGTTCACCTGATTATTCATCTCTGTCATCCACACCCCAAAGTATGGAGCATTTTCATCACTGGAGAAAATTCTCTCCGTTCTAGTATTTTAAACAGTGGGAATAATAAATTTTTTTTTAGAAACATATTTCAGGTGCTTCATGAGTCCGTGTCCTACTTTTTTTTTTTTTTTTTTTCTTTTGAGACAGAGTCTCCTGTGGCCATGGATAGGGTGTGCTGACGTCATAGCTCCCAACCACCTCAAACTCTTGGGCTCAAGAGATCGTCTTGCCTCAGCCCTAGTAGCTGGGACTACAGGCGCTAGCCACAATGATTGGCTAGTTTTGTTGTTGTTGTTGTTGTTGTTTGTTTCTTAATTTAGTAGGGGAGTTCTCACTCCTGCTCAGGCTGGTCTCAAACTTCTGAGCTCAAGCTATGCAGCCATCTCTGCTTCCCAGAGTGCTAGGATTACACATGTGAGCCACCATGCCCACTAGTCCTAGGGTATTCTTCAGAGTTATCTTTTCACCTCTACAGTTACTACTGCATAGTTATACTTAATAGTATTTTATATTAATTTTCCTATTCAAATTATTGTTTGTCTTCGGTCTCTTGATTCAAGCCCAATCAATACATTAGATTTGTAATTGAGATTAAAGATCTCCAGAGATGTAATTTATTCTAATGATTAATATCTTTGCTAAGCTGTAACAAAAGCTCTGAAAACAAAATTTCTCTTTTATATAATATGGATAAATGTGTTTAGCAAATAACAAACATGCTTTAGAAATGGAAAAAATTTATTCTATTGAAAAGTGTTCTGTTATGATACATTTTCTTTTTAAGACAGTCTTACTTTTTTAGGTTGCTTATTTGAAGTATTTCTTCCTTTGTAATATAGGCATTTGTTGTAATAAATTTCCCTCTTAATACTGCTTTGGCATTTTTTTTGTTTTTGTTTTTGTTTTTTTAGACAGTCTCACTGTGTTGCCCTCCTTAGGATGCCCTGGTGTCACAGCTCACAGCAACCTCAAATTCTTGGGCTTAAGAGATTCTCTTGCCTCAGCCTCCCAAGTAGCTGGGACTACAAGTGCCTGCCACAACACCCAGGCTTCTTGTTGTTGTTGTTGTCGTCATTGTTTTTTAGTAGGCCCAGGCCGGATTCAAACCCACCAGCCCTGGTGTATGTAGTTGGAGCCCTCAGCACTGAGCTACGGGCACCGAGCCCATATGCTTTGGTATTTTACATTTTCATTTTTTGTTGTTGAGGCATTTTTCAGTTTTCTTTTTGTTTATTCTATGACTCAGTGGTTGTTCAAGAATATATTGTTCCATATATTTGGAATTGTTCCTGTTTTCCTTCTACTATTGATGTCTAGTTTCACACCACTGTGTCAGTAAAGATACTTAACACATAGTGCTCTATGGTTTTTTTCAAGTACTTTGTTTCCTTATTGATCTTCTGCCTGAATGTCATCCATTATTGAAAATGAAATACTGAAGTCTCCTACCATAATAGTATTGCTGTATGTCTCCCTTCAATCCTGTCAATAGTTATGTTGTATATTTAAGTGCTCTGATATTAGGTATATGTATTTATAATTTTTATATTTTCGATATATTAATCCTTTTATCATTATATATGTAATTCTTTGTTTTTCATAATAGTTTTTGACTTAAATAGACTTTATGTCTGAGATATATATAGCTATCCCTAGTCTATTTTTGTTACTATTTGCATGGTGTATCTGATACCTCTGTTTGCTTTCAGCCTCTGTGTCCTTAAACATAAAGAAGTTACTTGTAGACACCATATAGTTGTCTTCTGTTCTTGTCCATTTAGCCACACTGTAACTTTTCTGTGATATTTATATATTTTTTAATTTCAGGTTAATGTGAGGGTACAAAGAACCAAATCACAATATTTGAATTTGTTGGGTAGAGTCACTCTTGTAGTTGTGTCCCACATCCAAAAGGTGTGCCATATACCCCTATATTGTGCCCATTAAGTGGAAGCACCCCAACCCCACCTCCTCTCCTCTTCTCCCTCCCTCGTTCTCCTTCTCTCCATCTCAAATTGAAATGAGTTTTTCTCTTCTGTGGGCATGAATTAGATCATCTACCTGCTTCATATTAGTATTGAATACATTGGATATTTGCTTTTCCATTCTTGTGATACTTTCCTAAGAGGAACATGTTTCACCTCCATCCAAGTTAAGACAAAAAATGCAAAGTGACCATCGTTTTTGTGGCTGAATAGTATTCCATTATATACATATACCAAAATTTCTTAATCCATTCCTGGGTTGACAGGCATTTAGTTTGTTTCCGCATCTTGGCAATTGTAAATTGAGCTGCAATAAGCAATCTAGGGCTTATGTCCTTGTAATAAAATTATTTTTCTTCTACTGAGTAGATGCCTAGTAATGAGATTGCAAGGTCAAATGGGAGGTCTAATATGAGTTCTTTGAGAATTCTCCATATATCTTTCCAAATAGGCTGAATTAGTTTGAAGGCCCTGTTGGTGAGCCTTCAAACTAGGGCAAAAGTGTTCGTCTCTCTCCACATCCGCGCCAGCAGCTGCCACCGTGGGACTTTGTGATATAGGGTAATCTTAATGGGGTTAGGTGGTATCTCAGGGTGGTTTTGATTTGCCTTTTTCTGATGACTGGGGGTGATGAGCATTTTTTCATATGTCTGTTAGCCATTCATCTGTCTTCCTCACAGACGGTTCTATTCATGTCTCTTGCCCAGTGATAGATGGGATTGTTTGGTCTTGTTTTGTTGCTTAATTTGAGTTCTCTATAGGTCCTAGTTATCAAGCTTTTGTCAATTCATAACATGCAAATATCTTTTCCCATTCTGAAGGTTGTCTATTTGCTTTGATTGTTGTGTCTTTAGCTATGCAGAAGGCTTTAAGTTTAATTAAGTCCCATTTGTTTATTTTTGTTATTATTGCAATTGCTACTAAAGTCTTCTTCATAAAATCTTTCTCCATGCTGACATCCTCAAGAGTTTTAACCACACATTCTTTCAGGATTTTTATCATTTTATGCCTTAGATTTATATCTTTTATCCATCTTGTATCAATTTTTGTAAGTGATGAAAGATATGGGTCCAGTTTCAGTCTTTTATATGTGGTTATCCAGTTCTCCAAGCACCATTTATAAGGGGTTAAAAGAATAGAGGTTCTTTTCCCCAATGTATGCTTTTGTTTGGTTTATCAAAGATCAGATGGGTATGAGAGACTGGTTTCAACTCTTGGTTTTCTATTCAGTTTCATATGTCTATGTCTCTATTTTCATGATGTTTTGATCTCTGTGGACTTATAGACTAAAGTTTGGTACAGTGATACCTCCAGCTTTGTTTTTATTACTAAAAATTGCCTTGGTTTTATGGGCTTTTTTCTGGTTCCATATGAAACAATTATTTTTTCTAGTTCTTCAAAGTATGATGTTGGTATTTTAATGGGGATTGCTGTGAATCTGTAGATTTATTATACATTGGGAAATATAGACATTTTAACAATGTTGCTTCTTCCCAGACAAAAGCATGGTATGCTCTTTCATTTATTAATGTCTTCTGCTATTTGTTTTCTCAGGGTTTCATAATTCTCTTTTTAGAGGCCCTTCACCTCTTTTGTTAGGTAAGTGTTTTTGTTAGAAAAGGATGCTGAATTTTTTTTTCCACTCAGACATTTATTTAATTCTTTTTTGCCAACTCAAGCTAGGGCCTGGGAATACAAAGTTAAGTAGAACAATGTAGGCACCGACTGTCTTGTAAAAGGGAGGCAAACAAGTAGACTGGCAATTTTGATACTACATGGTTGTTACAATGCTAGAGGTAGGCACAGAAGCATGAGGTGCAAGGGAATACGGGAACTAACATTTGCCTAATTCCAAGTGCCAGACACTCTACCAACATTATTCCAGTTAATTATTCCCTGATAATTATGAAAGGCAAATACTAAAATTCCCACTAAACAGACAGGGAAACAGACTCAAGGAGAGAAACTTTACTTGCCCAAAGCTTTCCCCTAGTCTATATCAGAACCAAGATTCAAACACGTTTGCTTTCAAAAATCTAGGACTTTTCTGCCACATCAACCTCAGGGAATCAAAATGTTCATAAGAAAAAATGAATTCTTAACCGAGTATTGAAAGAATCCTGGAAATCAACCAGGCAGTTCAATTAGTGGTGTTATTAAGTAGACTGCAAGAGTGAGCGTTCCTTTGGGTGTTGGAGAGGGAAGAGGAAAAAAGATTATTTACTAAGGAATAAATATCATGGAAGGTGATCCATGACTAAACAAAAAAATAACCTGATCTTTATCTAGTAATCTTGGAAAAGTTTTAATCCAGTAAATGCCTGATGGGATTTGTGTTTTACTCTGAAAGATGGATTAGGGACTGGTGAAAGTAAGAACACTGCAAGGGTCTCCTATAATTCAGAGGAGAGAGACTATGGCTTAAAACGAATGTTGTAGCTGTAAGGATGGAGAGCAGTGGAGAAGTTTTAGATACACTAAGGATATATAATTGAAGGACTTACGGTTTGGAAAAGATAAATGGGAATCAAGAATGATGCAAGTTTTTGGCCTGCTTGGAAGAAGCATAGTATCATTTACCAAGAAGAAAGAAAAGATGGAATAGCTTGGGGTTAGGAAGGAGAAAGATAAAATATTGAGTATCACACATCTTACATTTTAGGTATCAGTTATTACACTGAATAGAAACTCTGATTCTTGGAGGTGATGATGGTTGTGGATGCCAGTAATTTGTTCCAGGGAATAGTGAGTATTGTGAGAAGAGGAAAAGACTTAGGATATAGCAATGAAGAATACCAATATTCAACGAGGAAGCAGAGAAAGAGAAGTCTATGAAGGAGGAAAGAGAGGAGTAGTCATAGAAGTTAAGTCCTGGAAGCTAAGGAAAAAGAGGGACAACTATGATGGAAAGGCCATAAGGCAAAGATTTAGAAGTGTGCATGGAGGCTACTGTTTCTTGGTGTTACTATTTCCAAGGTAGGAGAGCATGAGTCTTATCCAGTGAATTCAGGAGTGAACACAAAGTGAAATAGTGCACACTGTCAGTGTAGGGAACCTTTTGTGAAAGCTTGGTTGAAAAGAGGAAGATGATATGGGGTGAAGAGGTAGTCCGAAAATGCTGGTTACAGACTCTTGTTGAGGAACCTAAAGCAGAAATAGGGAAACCTGAGTGTAATGGAGCATGGTAGGGTTGGTAGTCAAGTCAAGCCTACAGCATTTCAGGGTCTGGGAGATAAGCTATCTGCATAAGTCAACAGTTCAGGGTTCAGCAAGGCTTGCAACAGGGCAGAATAAGGGACTGAACCTCCAGCTGTAGAGGAGGGGACAGGCTATTCTGCCAGGAAAGGGTCAAGGGTTGAATAGTGTCTTCAGCAAAGCTGGGAATTTGGGTGTTCCCCAACATGTCACAGGATCCCAGCCAGCACCAGAGCAGAAACCTTGATCCTCTACTTTTTCATTCAGACAGGACTCATGGCAGCTGTAGGTTACATCAAAGAGTCCTGCGCCATGTTGCTGGTAGAGCCTTGGATTGAGGAAGCCAAGAAGCGGGTTGCCACTGAGGATTCTGTAATCATTTATCAAGGATAAGAGTCCTCCAAACACTGGAGTGGAGGCCAAGGTTCCAGACACCCATGGAGTGGGCACACTGTTGCTGACTACCCAGTAGCCATCAGAAAGTGCAGCCACATCTGGGTAGGTACGGCTACTGGCATTGAAGTAACTGGATGGTGGAAAATGGGGCTAGAGCTCAGGAACTGGGCTACAGCTTCCTCCTTGTATGAAGGTCTTGGAAACACATTGCTGAAGCCACCACCACTGATACAGTCAACAATCTCATTTGTGATAAGGAAAGGATTCTGGAAGCATGTCCTTCCCACTGTGGTAACATAGAGGCTGGAGGCAGGAAAGCTAGGATGGAACTGGTGTCTTCCAGAGACAGACCAACAGCCAAAGGATGCTGAACTTTATGAAATATTTTTTCTGCCTCTACTGAGAGGATTATATGGTATTTGTTTTTCCTTCTATTGATATATTCAGTTACATTATGGATTTCTGTATGTTAAATGTGCCTTGCATCCCTGGGATGAAGCCTACTTGATCGTGATGTATAATTTTTTTTTAAAGTGTAGCTATAACCTATTGGCTAAGATTTTATTGAGTATTTTTGCACCTGTATTCCTTAGTTAAATTGGTATATAGTTCTGTTTTTTAGTTTGGTCCTGTCCTGATTTTGGTACCAGGGTTATGTTTGCTTCATAGAATGTGTTGGGGAAGGTTCCTTCCTTCTTGATGTTTTGGAATAATTTCTGAACTATAGGTACAAGGTCTTTTTTGAAGGATTGATAGAATTCTGGTGGGAAGCCTTCTGGTCCAGGGCTGCTGTTGTTGTTGTTAGCTTTTTAATTACTTCTTTGATCTCAGTGCTTAAAATTGGTTTTCCAAGAGATCAATTTCTTCTTGGTTAAGTCTAGAGAGAGGATGTGATTGGTCCATTTCCTCCATGTTGTCCCATTTCTGGGGATAGCATTTCTTGTTGTAGTTGGAGATATGTTGTCTTTTTCTGTTGAATAACTTCTACAGATAGTTTGTATTTTACTTGTTTTTGGTGGTTACCTTGGGGCTGTTGAATAGTAGTAGCTGTAGAGAACATCCTTATCTGGTTCTAGTTCTCAGTGGAAAACCTTTCCATTTTATTCCATTCAGTAAGATATTAGCTGTGGGTTAGTTTTTATTCCATTCGGTATGATATTAGCTGTGGGCTTGTCATAGATGGTTTCTTAAGATGAAATAACTTATGAGTTATTAACAGTCTACTTTAAGCTGATAACAATCTAAGTTCAACCACATAAAAAAAAATTCTACACTCACCTTCTCCTCCCACCCCCTTTTTATTGTCACAATTCAAATCTATTCATATTGTGTATATTTTAACATATTTCAAATTACAGCTATTGTTAGCATTTTTGTATTTTAGCTTTTATACTACTAAAAGTGATTTGCCCACTAGCATTACAGCAATATAGTATTATGTATGTCTTTATCTTTACCAATGAGTTTCAGACTTATATTATAAAATTACTGTTTAGCATTGATTTTCACTTCAACTTGAAAATTGAACTCCCTTTTGTAGGCAAAAAGCCTATATGTCTCTCTGCCTGCCAACTTGAGAGCCAGCAGAAACCAAAACTTACTTGGCACAGAATGGTTGGGATCAGGGCTGAACTCAAACAAAAAGCTGTTACGCTTGAATACTTTGGAGGTAAAAGTCCAGCTTCAGAGACACAGCATGGGGCTGGACGTGCAGACACATCACTGGTAAGTCTTAGAAACCTCTGGGCTGTGGTTTAGTAAGATAATTGGTTTCTGCCTCCAGGTGGTTAAGGGCTTCAGATATCAGACATACAATCAGCCTTCTCCCCCACAGTGGTCTTGTGACTTATTGGTCTGTGGGCAAATGGCAAACATGTTTTCTACAATTATTATTTTAGGTATTGTAGAAGTTAGAAGAATGTATATCAGTTAATCAGTAGACTAGCATGCTCCAGGGAAAGGATGATTTGTTTTTTGTAATAGACCCCTGAAGTCATTGTTTGATTATAGATTAACAGTGTCTACATGCAGAACTGGCTATTTAAGCTGTTCAGAAATAAAGAAGTTTGCTACTTGCCACCAGAGCTTGTAGCCATTCTTTGCCCAAAAGCAGGCTTCACCTCTGTGTCATCAACCACCCAAATGACCATCACACAACACCTTTAGCATTTCTTGTAAGGTGTGCCTAGTTGTGATGCACTCCTTTAGCTTTTGTTTGGGGAAGTTTTTAAGTACCCTTAATTTCTGAAGGACAGTTTTTCTGAGGTTAGTATTCTAATACAGCAGTGATTTTCTTTCAACACTTGAGTGTATCTTCTCACTGCTTGTAAACTTTCTGGTGAAAAAAGTACCATTGATAGTTTTATGCAAGTTCTCTCGTATGTGACAAGTATCTTTTCTCTGGCTGCTTTCAACATTTTTGCTGTCTTTGATTTTGGTAATTTGATAATGTATATCATTGTGGATGTGGATTTCTCTGGATTCATCCTTTTTTAGTGTCCTTTGGGCTTCTTCAATCTAGATGTCTCTTTCCTTCCTCAGACTTGGGAATTTTTCAGCAATGTTTCTTTGATAAAACTTTGTTTCTTCCTGCTCTGTACTCTACTGCAGGCCCACAAGAAACCTTACACAAGATTTCACACTGTTGCATTCATTGTTCATGCTTCCATGCTTATTCCATATCTCTTTTTCTTCTCTTGTCTAGTTTTTTGAATATTTCTTAGGCATAACAGTGGATCTCAGCTGCCTGCCTAGTTGACTAAGTGACTATGTGTCTAACTGTACTATTAACCATTTCTAACCTAATGGAATGACAGGCAGCCCAGCTGTATAATGCATCTGTATGAAGGGAATTGATGGGGAGTTGCTGAGATAAATAGCTGTTTGCTTCTTTCTCAGGTTTAGGTTCCTCTGTGTCATTCTTCCATGTTAAGCACAGTCATCAGTGTTCAGTGAGTAAGAAATAAACACCTTGAGCCACCTCCAGCTCATTCTTAACTTGAGTCTTACAAATAAGCTGCAAGGGCTTCCTTAGATGCCTGAGATAAGTTCATATTTATGTCTGTGTATGGGCCTGTTTTGTCAGTTCAGAGTGATTGTTACTTTAATGATGGAAAATTGTCAAGGACCTTTGCTTAGGAGAGACATTCAAGAAGATCAAATAAATCTCTCTTATATATACACATTTCAGGAAGATAATGAATAAATCTCTGTTATCTATACACATTTCACGGTATCCATACACTCTGTGGATACACTCTGTGGATGGATGCCATGAAAATTTCATAATATTTAATAGCTTATTTTCTAAAATTTTCATCTGCTGTTCAGAAGTGACTCTCAAGAAGGTCATAGTCATTATGGTTAATACCCAAGTTCAATTCCACAGCCACTCTGATAACTAATACTACCATCCTGGATGTCAAAAGTGCCAAGCAACAGGTTAGGAGTCTTGAATGGCTCTTGAGTACTATCAAGATGCCTGTTCTTGTGGATGGACTCATTCCACTGATTCCTCTCAGTGCCCATGAGGAGTAAGACTTGACTGAAGTCTTCCAGACACTGGCTCAGGGAATTCTACTAGCTCCTTCCTTGAAGGAGCCTTTCTTTCTTTCTTTCTTTTTATTAAATCATAGTTGTGTACATTAATGCGATCATGGGGTACAATGTGCTGGTTTCACATACCATTTGAAATATTTTCATCACACCGGTTAAAATAGCCTTCACCGCATTTTCTTAGTTATTGTGTTAAAACATTTATGCTCTATACTTAGCAAATTTAACATGTACCCTTGTAAAATGCACTGTAGGTATGTTCCCACCAATGACCCTCCCTCCACCCATCCTCCCCTCTCCCCTCCCTTACCTCTATTCCCTCCCCTTCTTCTTGGGCTATAGTTGGGTTATAGCTTTTATATGAAAGCTATAAATTGGTTTCATAGTAGGGCTGAGTACATTGGATACTTTTGCTTCCATTCTTGAGATACTTTGCTAAGAAGAATATGTTCCAGCTCAATCCATGTAAAGATGAAATCCATGTAAACATGAAAGAGGTTCATCTTTTTTTAAGGCTGCATAATATTTCATGGTGTACATATACCACAATTTATTAATCCATTCATGGGTGCCATCCATTGATGGGCACTTGGGCTTCTTCCATGACTTAGCAATTATTAATTTGTCTGCAGTAAACATTGTGGTGCAAATATCTTTGTTATAAAGTGATTTTTGGTCTTCTGGATATAAACCTAGTAGAGGAATTGTAGGATCAAATGGCAGGTCTATTTTTGGATCCCTAAGTGATCTCCAAACATCTTTCCAAAAGGAATGTATTAGTTTGCATTCTCACCAGCAGTGTAGAAGTGTCCCCTTTTCTCCACATCCACGCCAACATCTCTGGTTTTGGGATTTTGTGATATGGGTTAATCTTACTGGAGTTAGATGATAACTCAAAGTGGTTTTGATTTGCATTTCTCTGATGATTAAGGATGATAAGCATTTTTTCATGTGTCTGCAGTCCATGTGCCTGTCTTCTTCAGAGAAGTTTATCTTCAAGTCCCTTGCCCACCCTGAGAAGGGGTCACTTGTTCTTTTCTTGCTGATACATTTGAGTTCTCTGTGGATTTTGGTTATTAAACTTTTGTCAGAGACATAACCTGGAAATATCTTCTCCAATTCTGAGGACTGTCTGCTTGCTTTATTTACTATGTTCTTGGCTGTAAAGAAGCTTTTTAGTTTGATCAGGTCCTAGTAATGTATTTTTGGTGTTGCTTCAATTGTCCAGGGAGTCTTCCTCATAAAATATTCTCCCAGGCCGATTTCTTCAAGTGCTTTCCCTGCACTTTCTTCTAGTATTTTTATAGTTTCATGTCTTACGTTTAAATCTTTAATCCAGTGAGAGTCTATCTTAGTTAATGGTGAGAGATGTGGGTCCAGTTTCAGTCTCCTATAGGTCACCAGCCAATTCACCCAGCACTAATTTGTTAAATAGGGAATCTTGCCCCCCCCCAGACGGGTTGTAATGGGCTTATCAACGATCATATAATGGTAAGCAGCTGGTTCTCATCTCTTGATTCTCTATTCTGTTCCATACATTTACCTCTCTGTTTTTGTACCAGTACCATGCTGTTTTGATCACAATCGATTTATAGTATAATCTGAGGTCTGGTAGAGTGATTCCTCCTGCTTTGTTTTTATTTCTCAGTAATGTCTTGGCTATTCGAGGTTTTTTCTGATTCCATATAAAATGAAGTATTATTTTTTCAAGATATTTTAAGTATGACAGTGGAGCTTTAATCGGGATTGCATTAAAATTGTATATTGCTTTGGGTAATATGAACATTTTAACAATATTGATTCCTCCCAGCCATGAGCATGGTATGTTTTTCCATTTGTTAACATTTTCAGCTATTTCTTTTCTCAGAGTTTCATAGTTCTCTTTATAGAGATCTTTCATGTCATTTGATAGGTAAACTCCCAACTATTTCATCTTCTTTGGCACTACTGTGAATGAAATAGAGTCCTTGACTGTTTTTTCAGCTTGACTATTGTTGGTATATATAAAGGCTACAGTTTTATGAGTGTTGGTTTTGTAACCTGAGATGCTGCTGTATTCCTTGATCACTTCTAAGAGTTTTGTAGTAGAATCTCTGGTGTTTTCCAGATATACAATCATATTGTCTGTGAAGAGTGAAAGTTTGATCTCTTCTGACCCTATATGGATACCCTTGATTGCCTTTTCTTGCCTAATTGTGATGGCTAAGACTTCCATTTCAATGTAGAAAAGCAATGGAGACAATGGACAACCTTGCCTGGTTCCTGATCTGAGTGGAAATGATTTCAATTTAATTCCATTCAATATGATATTGGCTGTGGGTTTGCTATAGATGGCCTCTATCAGTTTAAGAAATGTCCCTTCTATGGCCATTTTCTTAAGTGTTCTGATCATGAAAGGATGCTTTATCGAAAAGCTTTTTCCATTATCAAAAGCTTTTTCTGCATCAATTGGGAGAATCACATGGTCTTTGTTTTTTAATTTGTTTATGTGATGAACTATATTTATAGATTTACATATATTGAACCAGCCTTGAGATCCTGGGATAACACACACTTGGTCATGGTGTATAATTTGTTTCATGTGTTGCTGGATTCTGTTTGTTAGGATCTTGTTGAATATTTTTGCATCAATATTCATTAGTGATATTGGTCTATAATTTTCTTTCTTTTGTGGCTTTTCCTGGTTTGGGGATTAAGGTAATATTTGCTTCATAGAATGTGTTGGGTCGTCTTCCTTCTTTTTCTATATTTTGGTAAAGACTAAGTAATATAGATATTAGTTCCTCTTTAAATGTTTGGGAGAATTCTGATGTGAAGCCATCTGGTCCCAGGATTTTCTTTTTAGGGAGATTTTGTATAGTTGATGCTATTTCAGAACATGGTATAGGCCTTTTCAACATTTCCACTTCATTCTGGCTAAGTCTAGGTATGTGGTGTGCTTCTGTGTATTGGTCTATTTCCTTCAAATGTTCAGATTTCTGAGAATAGAGTTTCTTACAATATTCATTATGGATTTTTTGAATTTCTGAGGAATCTGTTGTTATGTTGTCTTTGCCATTTCTGATTGATGAAATTTGAGATTTTACTCTTTTTTTCCTGGTTAGGTTAGCCAAAGGTTTATCTCTTTTATTGACCTTTTCACAAAACCAACTTTTTGATTTATTGATCTGTTGTACAATCCTTTTGTTTTCAAATTCACTTAATTGTCCTGTAATTTTGGTTATTTATTTTTTTCTGCTGGGTTTGGGGTTGAAGTGTTCTTCTTTTTCCAGTTGCTTGAGATGTCCCATTAAGTTGTGAACTTCCTGTCTTTCTGTTCCCTTGAGGAAGGCTTGCAGTGCTATAAATTTCCCTGTTAGGATTGGCTTTGGGGTATCCCAGCGGTACTGGTAATTCATGTCTTCGTTATAATTATGTTCCAAAAATTTGCTAATTTCCTTCTTAATCTCATCTATGACCCAGTTATCATTCAGCATAAGGTTATTTAGTTTCCATGTTTTTGTATGAGTATGCAGATTCCTGTTGTTACTCAGTTCAACTTTTATTCCATGATCGTCCACTATTGTGCAAGGAAAAATTTCTATTCTTTTAAATTTGCTGATGTTAGATGTGATCGATTGTGGAGGATGTTCCATGAGCTGATGGGAAGAATGTGTATTCAATTTTGTTAGGATGAAATATTCTGTAGATGTCTGTTAAATCCAAATTTTGAATGGTTACGTTTAAATCTAAAATTTCTTTGCTTAGCTTCTTCTTGGAGGATCTATCCAACACTGCCAAAGGAGTGTTAAAATCTCCGACTATTATGGTGCTGGCAGAAATCAAGTTGCTCATGTCTGTTAGAGTCTCTCTTATAAATTGAGGAGCATTCTGGTTGGGTGCATAAATGTTAATAATTGAAATCTCAGTATGTTGAGTGTTACCCTTAACAAATATGAAGTGACCATCCTTATCTTTCCTTAATTTTGTTGCTTTAAAGCCTATTGTATCTGCAAACAAAATTGGAACACCTACTTTTTTCTGCTTTCTATTTGCCTGATATATAGATGACCATGCCTTCACCCTGAGTCTATATTTATCTTTTAAGGTAAGATGTGATTCTTATATGTAGCAATATCTGGCCTGAGTTTTTGTATCCAGTCAGCCAACCTGTGCCTCTTTAGAGGACAATTTAAGCCATTCACATTAATTGGGAATATTGATAAACCTGGTAGAATTTTGAGTATCTAGTTTTTTGAAAGTCCAGTGGACATTTTTAATCCTTTCACCACTGTGGAAGTTGAAATTTGATCAAAAGTTTCTAAATGAGTTTACTTTTGTGGTGAAGGTCATTATGGAGGATAGGGCTGAGAATATCCTGGAGAGCTGATTTAGTTATAGCAAATGTCTTCAACATGTGAATGTCATTAAAGTATTTAATTTCTCCATCATAAATGAAACTCAGTTTAGCTGGATACAGGATCGTAGGTTGAAAATTATTTTGTTTTAGGAGATTAAAAGTGGATGACCACCATTTTTTAGCTTGAAAGTTTTCAGCAGAGAGATCTGCAGTCATTCTAATATTCTTCCTCTTGTAGGTTATGGTTTTCTTACATATGGCTGCTTGCAGAATTTTCTCCTTCATATTAACTTTAGTGAAGTTAATTATGATGTGCCTGGGGGATGTCTTATTTGGGTTGAATCATGCAGGGGTTCTGAAACTGTCTACTATCTGAATTTCAGAATCTCTTGGCATGTCTGGAAAGTTCGCCTTCATAATCGTATGAAGAACAACCTCTGTTCCTTGCGAAGCAACTTGGTCGTCTTCAGGGATTTCTACAAGGTGAATATTAGTTTTCTTTGAATTATCCCAGAGCTTTCTGAGAAAATGATCCATTTTGCTCTCCATTTCTCTTTCTCTTGAGAGTTTGGGAGTGTTCAAAAGTTTTGTATTCAATGTCAGAAATTCTTTCTTCTGCTTGCTTTATTCTGTTACTGAGGGACTCTACTGTATTTCTTCAAATTATTGAAGGTTTCAAATTCTTGTCTCACTTTGTCAAAATCTTTGGTTATTTTGTCTTTGAATTCATTCAATTCTTAAGACAACTTTTGAAATGCTCCTTGAATTTCTAATTCCAACTTTACTTCCATTCTATTAATCTTAATTACAATCTAAATTCTGAATTTTATTTCTGACATCTCAGCCATTTGTTTATGAATGGGATCTTCAGTTGTGTCCACCATATCGTTCCTTGAGGTAGTTGATCTACTCTAGTTATTCATGTTACTGAAGTTTTTCTGCTGATTCAACCCCATGATTATTTTATACCATTTGGCTAGATGAGCAGATAAGGTGAAGTTGTGTTGGGGGTTCCTAGAGTAGTGATTAAACAGCCCTTTTCCCAAGAGCTGGGACTGGCTTCTGTACCTTTCCCCCTAGAGCTTTATAAAGGACATGTACAGTGCTACGGCATGAGACACTGGGGAGCTGCTTGATGTGGTGGGGCTAAGTGGCTTTGTTTTATTTTCAGCTAGTCTCTGTGTAACCCTAGTGAATCAGTTACTCTGGATTGAAGTCTCAGCTTTTACTTATGGGGCCTGTGTTTCCATCCTAGATATGTACCACCAGTGGCTGCCACTGGAGAAGATGCCTGGCTTCCTCTTATTGCCCAGAGGGTCAGGGAGTATCTCTTCAAAATGTCCCCAAGGGTATGAACCCTATTGTTCCCACCACTACTGCTGCTGCTATGTGCCTTGGAGCACCACCTCTCCTTCTCCCATAGGGTTCCCTCAGTCTCAGTTCACTGTTTTCTCCTTACTACCATGCCACAGAATCAGCACATACCTACAACAGCCCAATGCCCTGTCCACACCTCTTGAGAAAACGCCCAAGAATTTGGACTCCAGGGGGGCAGGCTTCCAGACCTTAGGGTGAGAGTTGAGGGGAGTGCTGGGAGTTCATAATTGCAGGTAGAGAACATATACAGTTTTATACAGTTTTATGCCTGGTAGGAGAGTGCCATGGCACATTCTTAAGTCCACTTTACTTAACATTTAATGTTATTTGGCTTTTTATTCAAGTCTAAAGTAACAAAATTCTTTTAAAGACTAAGAAGTAAGTGTTGTTCAGGGCAATTGATAGATACAAATGAGCACCTTCAGGATGCTGTTTCTAAAGCTGTATCTTCTTTCTGTTTTAGAGACTATAAAGCTCATATATCTGGCCTCCATCCTCAATTGTTTCCTATTTACAGGCTACTCCATTTTTAAACCCGAAGTGATTTTCAGGTTGGAGCAAGAAGAAGAGCCTTGGTCCTCAGAATAGGAATTCTCAAACAAGAGTCACCCATGTGAGTTTCCTACCTGTAGTATATAGAATTCTACAAAAAGTCACTTGTGGAGTGATCACCTTTTACTTCTGTTAGTAAGCACACAACTGAAAAAAAAAAAAATACCATTCAAATTAAAATTACTAATGAATTTGAGTCCATTAAAAGTAAGCACTTTGTTTATAAGAAATACAATTAAAAGAGTGAAAAAGATAAGCCATAGAGTATCGCAATACATAGACACTGTGAGTAACCTAAACTTAGGTTACTAAAATTTTAACCTAAACATTTTTACAACCTAGCTTTCTGAAAATGTATATAGAACTTTGGAAATTAAGGTGGGTAAATGTAGGCAATTCAATTGAAAACTGGAAAAACACTGAGCAAGAACTTTCAAAATGGCCATTAAATCTTTGAAAATATGTTGAATCTTAATAGCTTTCATGCTATCCATAATAAAATAGAAAGTCAGGTATGAAGTAAAATGGGAGATCTGATATAAAATGAGATTAATAAATCTGGCATTACTAAGTCCTGATGTGAATGTGAAATATTAGAGACACTTATCCACTAATTGGTAAAACCATTGTGATGTCAGGAGGGTTTTTCACTCCAGGTAATGTTTTCTGTAGATTGTAACAAAGCAATTCCTATTCCTATTATTATTAGTAGTAGTAGTATTTATTTTTATTTTTTTAACTTGAGCCAAAGTCAGACCCCATCTCCACTAAAAATAGAAAAGCTAGCTGGGGGTTGTGGTTTTGCACCCATAGACCCAGATACTTGGGAGACTGAGGCAAAAGGATCACTTGTGTCCAAGAGTTTGAGGTTCTTGTAAGGTTTGATGACATGGCAATATACCTATAGCAATAGAGTGAGGCTCTGTCTCAGAAACACTCCCCCCAAATCCATAATTTGTATAATTTTTTAAATTAAAAATCACTGTTTTTTTTTTTGTTGACACTTTTCACAGTATAAACTGATTAAAATATTCATATTTCATAATGGACTGAAAACTTTTCTTGATTAATTCAAATTTCCATTTTACATGTTAATACATTTACAATACTTTCAGAAAATAATAGAAATATCACCTGAACAATAATGTTATCACATTGTTTTTACTTTCTCATAGGAGGGATTAAATAGTTATTTTTAGCACAGATAATACTTTATTAATTGGCTCTTCTCTTTTTTTAGTTTTTTTTTTTTTGTTATTGTTAAGTCATAGCTTTGTACATTAGTATAATCGCCTATACCCATTCTAAGATGCACCATAGATGTGACCCCACCCATTACCCTCCCTCCCCCAAACCTCACCCCTCCCTTTCCCTTCCTTGGCCCTTTACCCATAGTCTTGTGCTATAGTTGGGTTATAGCCTTTATGTGAAAGCTATAATTTAGCTTCATAGTACAGCTGAGTACATTGGATATTTTTTCTTCCAGTCCTGAGATACTTTGCTAAGAAGAATATGTTCCAGCTCCATCTATGTAAACATGAAAGAGGTAAAGTCTCCATCCTTCTTTAAGGCTGCACAGTATTCCATTGTATACATGTACCACAATTTGCTAGTCCATTTGTGGGTCGATGGGCACTTGGGCTTCTTCCATGACTTAGCAATTATGAATAGGGCTGCAATAAACATTCTGGTACAGATGTCTTTGTTATATTGTGACTTTTGGTCTTCTGGGTATAAACCTAGTAAAGGAATTATAGGATCGAATGGCAGGTCTATTTTTAG
>CAUYPK010050360.1:0-21069 GCA_963574355.1 Loris lydekkerianus | reverse complement strand
GATACAAACATCAATGGTTTGGTCCCTGTCTTAGGTTGACTGAATGCAGAGTGATCTTACCCGTCTTTGGGTACTATGAATGTAATCCACCATGCAGCCTCTCCATATCCTGTCTTAGGTTGTCCCCGCTTTGGGAATCTTTGGCTAATTTTTATTTCCTTATTGAATCCAATTTTCTATTTTTTATGTTGTAATTTAGAAAATTTCCTTATTTATTTACTTGCTTTTATGGTGCTTTTTTGACATCTACTTATGTAGTTGAATTAAACATGATTTTAATGGCTTATGAGTCTTGCATTATCCTTATAAATGCCTTTTCCATCCTGATATTACTTTTTAGACATCTCAAGATTTCTGTCAATACCTTTATGGTTTCATTCTCAAAGAACAATTTTAAATCATTTAGTTCATTTAGAATTGTCTTCATATTATAAGTGAGATATCAATATTATTAAATGAATTTTTTTCCCCAACTGTCTATCAGGTTATTACAGAACTTTTCACTAAACCATTCATCTTTTCATTACTTATTAGTAATGCTATTTTATTATACACTAGACTCCAGTACATACCTAGGTTGATTTTTAGACTTTTTAACTTGAGACATTGACTTTCTGTTTCCTTGCCAATATGACATAACTTTATTTATTGGCACTATTGAGAAGGTTTCAATATATGGTAGCTTTATCTCCCTAAACACAAATCTATTTTTTCTGGTTCCAAATGATTCTTGTTTTTTTTTTTTTTTGTTTTGTTTTGTTTTTAACATAAATTTTATCATCAGTTTGTTTACTTACAACCTGAGAAAAATTCGGGTTTCTGTGCTGTTGGTACCATAATAGACTGTAGAGTAATTTACAGCAAATATCATTGTGTTGTGAACAACAGGGCAAACTTCAGATCTTTGGGTACATCAGGAGCATTTTGAATTTCTCTTTATATACATCTTGACACTTCTTGTTATGTTTATTACTAAGTATTTTATCTATTCTATTCATGTTCTAAGTGGATTGTTTTTCTTTTATTATGTGCTTTAACTGGATTTTGTTTGCATATATGAAGGCTATTATTTTACATATAGTTTGTGCTTAGAACTTTATAAAATTCTTTTATTATTGATAGTAGTTTTTAAGATCATTCCCTTGCGTTTTTAAATATACCATCATATTTATCATTAGCTTCTTCTAAATTTTAGACTACAACTCTTTTCCACTTATCTAATGTCTTGGCTATTTCCAAATTTGTATAAATAGGACTTGTGATTATAAATAACATAATTATTCATCCAGCTATTTTGTTTTAAGTATGATGGTGACCATGAATTTATAATATTTTTATATATACTTTATGTCAGTGAAATATACATATTTCATAATTTTTAATCAAAAAAATTTAAATAGCTTTTAAATATTGAAAGAAATCCTCATGTAATTTTTTCCTTATTTTATTAAAATAATAAATTATAAAGATGTATTTCCTAATAGTGGTTCATACTTATAGTTCTAGAATAAATTTTTTGGTTAGAGGAGAACTATACTTTCTCTTAACCAGTCATTATTGTGTTTGGTATCAACTGTATACCCACTTCATTGAAAATGTGTAGCGCATTTTCTTCTTTTCCTATGCTTTAAATCAATTAAAATGGCATTGGAATTATTTTTTTAATGTATTCTGCCCTTTGCTTAATACTGGTATCCTTTGAATGGTCAGCAGTTCTTTCTGACTAGTCTGTGCCTATGTGATTAATATTTTGATTATTATCCCAACCACCATCACCACAAAACTATATGAAGGAACTTTGGGAAGGAGCCTGATAATCTCAATGACATCTGCAACCCCTCTATTCTTCAATGTGACACTCAGCAAAGTGAGGAGTTTAGAACAAACAGACCTTCGAGTTCCTTTGCTCCTGCTGAAGTAATACCTACTTAACAGTCAGTATAATCTCCTCTGGTAATTGGGTTTAGATTCCTGCAGGCTTCAATGTTTTCCCTATGCAAAGTGTAGGTGAAAATGGATTTTTTAAGATGTCCAGTCTCATTTAAGGACCTTTTGTATGTGTTTTGATACAATTATTGATTATACTAGGAATTTTCTCCTATATGACCCGAGTTAATGCCCTTAAAGTAATTAGCATTACTAGCATGTGTCAGGCACCATGCTATTATTGATGTTACCATATAATTCAATTTTCACAAAACTCTGTGTGACATAAAATTGAGAAAATTATGACTCAGAGTTCTTAAAATTACTTGCCAATATCACACCTTTAGAATGTGGCAGCATTACTTTGCCAACTCAACTCTTTCCTCCCTGAGACAAGTGCTTTTCCTACTAGGATATCTTTATAAGTTGAGGGCCATGTACATAAATAAAGAAATAATGTTTTTATTATCCTTAATTTCTAACTGAAATGAATATTTCATTGTTTTATGAATGTGTGCACAATGAATGCACCAATAGAAATAAAAATAATTTTCTATCATATCAGAGACATTCTCTGTACCTTGAGATAACATTTATGCTATTATTTTGAAATTGCATTAACTTTCAGACTTGCTGCTTGAACCTAACACTTAGGTTATTAATAAATATTAAGAATTCTATAGTTAGTTCTTTGCAATCCTAAATATTTATTTTATGTATTGTTTTGAGAAAGATGTTCATGGGTTTTACCAGATGGCCAATGAAGTTAATGGTACAAAAATGATGAAGAACTCCTGCTAAACAATTCTGTGATTGTATGGCCATTCCTCCTACTCTGTATTTTTAACAATATTTCACTAAGGATGTATCATTGTGGGATGAATGCTCCCAGCATCTCATTCAAAGGAAATTTGACACATCCGCACCTGATAGCTGGCATAGAGTTCACTGAATTCTTTAGCTGGTGGAATAACCAGATGGATTTTAATTGCCTGATGAAGGGATAATTTTCCCCCAAGAAATCCCATGCATGCTGATGTAGCCCTGAGAGCTAGTCACAAGGCAGCATCATTTGCCGACCTTTTCAGCCTGCCTGCAAACATGGTGCTTTTCAAAGGGTTCCTGTGACAACATGCAGAAAAAAATGTAGTAAATGTCTTTCCTCCGATTGTGGTAGAAGTAAAATAGATAGGCAGTGCTCAAGGGAAAGCTGCAGACGATGCCCTGCCCACGGCTGGGCATGCTTATCAGGGCACACACAACCCTTCTGCAGAATGGACTGTGCTCAATCTAATCTGACGCTTCCCTCTGGGGAGACTGGCCAGAACGTGGAGATTATCAGAGGGTTGATGGATTGGGATATATTCTGTCCTCTTTTCAACATGTTCCTTCAATATAGCATCTTTACATTTCCTGCATTTGGAGTGATTTCTCTTCTTGATGTCCTGATAGTCAAATCTGTGCTTTTCAGATTCTTTAGACTTTAGTATATGTGAAGAGAAGAGCACTGATACACAGGAAGTGTTTATAAAAATGTAATCACTCTGCTGTTAAACAGGGAGGGACTAGGAGCAGGTATCTTTTCCAAAATCTAAGACTTAATTCAGCTGTTTGGAATCATAAGTTTGCTTTTAACAGTGAATAGAATTAGTATTCTTTAGGTTCTGCTTAGGCATTTATATACACCAAGGTGTGTATATCTCACATCTAATCTTCATATCCACCTATTATTCTCATTTTTGCATATGAGGAAATGAGTCTCAGAGGTTAAATAAGTTCACCAAGGTTACATAGCTATTAGGAACAGAGCTGTACCCAACTCAGTTTATCTTCTTCTAAACTATCATCTTTTGGTCATATGCTTTTATAGATTAAATATGCACTATATTTTTCAAAAAGAGAAAAAGAAGAAATCTTGAAATGCTTCTCAAACTAGATCTTAAAGAGATGAATCAAAGTTGCATCAATGTAAGCAAAGTGGGTTTTTAAAAAGAGAACGATACTCCTAGAAGTATTTCTTAGCAACAATAGTACAAAGTTTTTAATTTTAACCTTAAAGCCAGCATTCTACTTTGCTTGTAAGTATCTGTTCATACCTCAATCAAATTAAATTGGTTTTTCTCACACAGCAATTTGGAGAAATATCAGGCCTATCGGGATCAAGTGAAAAACAGATATGAAATAATATGCATTTTTCTTGTGCCCCCAGGGATTGTGACATTTCCAATTTAGTGACACTCTGGGGCAAGAAAAACATATCTACAAGCATGAAACCATAGCTCTTGGTCCTACAATTGTGTTGCTAGAATGAGCTTGTTTAGGTAAGTGGAGGACTTCACTGAATGTCTTCTTTAGAAATTCACAAAGCTTGGACCTTTTTATATAATTGATTATATACGATAGCCAGATATTTTCTTGCTTGGCAAACAGCTGGCTTTTAAAAATGCTGCAACATTAACTCACTTACCCATACCTACCAGGATAAATTATGTTACACTGTCAAAGAGTTTGGTGTAACAAATCTTATCTCAGCTTTTACTCAAACATGGGCATTAATAAAATGAAATGATGCTAAAATAAGATATTTTAGATTATCTAAGACATCCAGATTATCTTTCCCAAATATTTGGTATAAGATTTATGTTGTCATTAATTAAGCAGAAAATCACAGAGTGACCCCTGGCTATATGGCATTTGGGTACCTGGACATTTTGAAGGGCATAAAGAGGTTGTGATAAAACTTTTCACACAAACTATTGATCTTTAAGTTTTATGTTTGTTGTTTTATTTGTATTTTTCTTCAGTTGTTTCAACCAAGTATTAAATACCACAGCTATCTTTATCTCATAGAGATGTTTTGGGGCCCCTTGGCTTTTGGTGGATTTTTTGCAGTTTAAATATTTGCTCAACACTAAGCTCTAAGAAATGAATGGAAATACATTCAAAATAATTATGTACCTATCCTTTCATTACTTACCTTGCTAATAATGGTGTTGCCACCCAACCAGGTTTATCTGCCCACTGCCCAAGAGGAAGCCAATATCTAGAGACATCAGAGTTCCAGTGGAGAAAGAGACCAGTCCACATAGTGCTAAGCAGGAAGACAAGAGGAATTTCTCAAAGCTGCCTCCCTGAGAATTTTGGAGACAGAGTTTTTAGAATAGTTTAATGAGCAAAGGACTAAGCCAGTGGTTCTCAACCTTCCTAATGCCATGGTCCTTTAATACAGTTCCTGCGGGTCACAACCCACAGGTTGAGAACTTCTGGACTAAGCAATGAAGTTTGCTAATTGGCTAGGATCAGGGCAAAATGATGGGGGTGTGGAAATCATCTACTTCTGTTGCTTCAGTTCTGGGGTCACAATTCTGGTTGAGTCAATTTGTTGGTCTGGTGGATCAGCCAACCTGCTGGAATGCAGGACCTGGAGATATCCAAAACCTACCCCAGGGTTTAAGTAGGAGATCTCCAGAGAAAGTTGAGAATCTTTATGACTGTCAGCTATGTGACCACGGACTAGCAGATAGGGACAGTGGCTAACTACTATCATTATTTTTGCTGTGCCTGTGCCTTATTTTTAGGTAGACCCTTACCCCAGTCCTTGCCCTGTGCCCCATTGTTAATTTCTAAGGACAGTTTCAATACCTGTCTTGGCTTTTTCCCAATTTTATTCCTGACATGTGAGCAAATGAGAAAGGAAAAGGCAGTCTACTGCTCTGGCTTCTTCTGGCTGAGAAGGGACAGAGTTAGGGTTTAGACTAGGATGAAAGTGAAACCACTTTGTACTTAGTGGCCAATATTTATGAATAGATGAGTTTTGGTTCTAAGGTTTGCATGCTGAGAACATTAGTACTCTTATTTATAGCCTTGTCATAGTACTGAAGTGAAGAGTGAACTACAAGGTAGAGAGTATCTAATTTTAAGACCCCCATAGAACTTATCTGAAGTTCTGGGTAATCTAAGTGAATATTCCTGAAAACCAATCAGGTGTGTGTGTGTGTGTGGGGGGGGGAATCCCTGGCAGAGTCCAATTATAGCCACACGGATTGTTGGAATTTTTTCTGTTTGGGTTTCAACTTTTCCTGAGGTACAGCAGGTAGCATTCAATACTTCACAGACTCCCTCTTGTTTGGCCAATAGGAAGTCTAACTCTGCCTGGTTATCTCGGAGTACCTGGGATAGTGAGTTGAATGATCTATTTGAGGCTTAAGGCTTTTTGGAGTTCCTTGTACAAAGAATCCTGGAGTCAAAGACAGATTTCTAATCACATCTCCATTGGCATATACTCTGTAGATGGGATGAATATTTTCAGTAAGGTTTGTCACATATCAAAATTCTAAATCTAGTCTTTCAACCTCAAATTAACCACTGAACATTTCTGTCCAGTGCAGGAAATCAAAAGTTGTGTGCTGAAGAAAAGAGAATCAACAAAACTGCACAAGTTACACACATACCAAACCATAGCCAGCTCATTCCATGCCTGAGAATTCAGCCTAGAGGCTGAGAGGAAAGCACAGAGCTTTAACCATTAGGCTATGAGCTAACAGTCTTCTCTCTTTATCCCCACCCCAGTATCTTCATTTCAGATCATATTGGATATTTGTTATTCAATTTTGTGAAAAGAATTTTTAAGGCTAGACACACATTGTTATATGTTCTTTAAGTTTTGAATTTTTTGGCAATAAAAATAAGAATAAATAAATAAATAAAAACAAAAATAATTATTTAGAATAAGATCTCTAAAATATATTTTGAAATTGAAGACTCTTTAATTTAAAGAATCCATAATTTGGCCATTAATTTCAATGATAAAATTCAAGAGCATTCTTCCAGACAGGCTCTGTACTCTCTGTCTAGTAATCTCCTCCGGACACACTCATACTATATTACTATAGAAAAAGCCAATGAAGACCCACAAAGAAGCTGAAGTGCCTCCAGAGAGGCCATACACTCCAGAGAAGGAAGAGGGCACTGTGCACACTTCAAATACTCACCAGCGTATCTTCTGGTGCCAGAAACTATATCTCTACTGTAACAGGTCCAAGTAACATGGGTTAACAATGACTTACCAGGAGGGACAGTGCTGCAGAACTGAGAACTATTTCTAGGTCAGGTCTCTATGTCTGGCCCACCAGTAAGAGGCCCTTAAGCCATGGGCAGGTGCCCAAGGGTGATCTCAGATAAGTATGTTGCCACCCAACAAGATTCATCTGCCTGTTGCCCAAGGGGAAGCCAATATCCAGAGATAGTAGGGTTTATAGCAGAGAAAGGGTTTATACTGCATAGCTCAGAGTAGGGAGGCAGAAGGAATTTCTCAAATCTACCTCCCTGAGAATTTGAGAGATAGGGATTTTAGAATAGTATGGTGGGCAAAGGACTGAGCAATTAGATTTGCTAATTAGCTAAATCTGGGTAAAATTATAGGGGTATGGAAATTATTTTCTTATGTTGCTTTCATTCCTGGGGTCATAATGCTGAATGAGTCAGTTTCTTGGTCTGGTAGTTCAACCAGTTTGTGGAATGCAGGCCCTAGAGGACATCTCAAAAAATACTCCTAGTTTTCAAATAGGTGATATCTCTGGAGAAAGTTAAGAATCTGTATGACTACCAGCTATATGACTACAGAGTAGCAGATAGAGGAACAGTGACTAAGGACTAATTGCTATCATTACTTTTAGCTGTGCCTGTGCCTTATTTTTAGCTAGACCCTTACCCCAGTTCTTATCTTACATCCCATCCTTAATTTGTATGGGTGGTTTCAATAGAAGTAATAATTCTCCTCTGTCTGGGTATATGAACTTCATATACCCAGGAGGAAACTAAGTATCCCATGCCTCCTACACATTAGAAAACTCCATCATTTACCTCTTAGCAATTTGGGGGAGCTGTCAGAAAGATATTAATTGCTCCACAATAAGTTGTAAGAAGTGATAATTTTTTTTAATACAAAATAATTAGATATGTACAATTAAAAAGTTCTATTTATCAACTTATCTGTGCCAGGTAGTAGGAGAGAACTGTCGGGATGAGGGGAAACTTGCCCTTTCCCCTGAAAGTTCACTAGAAGATCAGCTCTCAATGAAGGCAAATTAATAAGAGAAAGGTTTATTTACCATGTGCCTGAGGAGAATCACAGAATGATTACTCAGTATCCCAATGGGACTCAGATATTTTTATACATGCCTTTTAGAGAAGAGGGTAAAATGAGGAATATGGGCAATTCTGTTTAGGAGCAACAAACTTTTGCTAAGGAGAATGAATAGATAACTTGGGAGAATGGAGGGAAATGAATGGCAGGTAAATTAACCCAAAGATAGGCATTGGCTTTTAAATAATTTGGACCACGTCTGTTTGCTTTCTGCTATGTATTGAGATAACAGGCAAAGAAACCAAAGCCTGTTCTTTTTGATCTTTTGACAGGGTCATTAAGGTTTATGTCAATAGAGGAAAAGCCTCTTCCAATGCCTTTTTATATAGAAGGACCTTTTAATTCAAAATATTTTTTATACTTAGGAATAACATTTTGGGGGTCAAATTTCCTAAGCTCATTCATGTCACTCCTTCATTTTTCAGAACAGTATTATGAAAGAATCGTATTTTCATTTTACGAATGCAGAAACTGTGTGTTGAATTCATGTGACTTGTTCAAAGCTGTTAACTCCAAAGCTTTAATGGTTCTTGTACTAATATTGACAGGTCCCTTTTGAAGAAATTCCCCCAAATTTACACAACATTCCACTTTGGATCTTCTCCTCTTATGTCGTAAGCCTCTTGAGAACAGCCACAGGGTCCTCACAATCTGCATTCCAGTCTCCTGGCCAGCACTGACCTGGCCTCCCAGCTCTAACCATCTGGGGATGCATGTCTCACTTAGGATATAGTCATGGGCTGGCCACCCATGCCATCTTCCACAACCACTTACTGTTCTGACATGTTTTCAAGGGGAAGCTTGAAATCCAAATATTTAGAAAAATGTAAAGAGGACTTCTTTGCTGTGTAGAAACAGGTCAAGAAATATCTCCTTCAAAGGGGCAAGCTGATAAGTGTTTTAAAATTTGACTAACAGTTATTTTGCTGTTGTTGTTTGTGTAACCCTTCAAAAATGTAGGAATTCATTCTCAGATCAAGAGCTATACAATAATGAGCCACAGCTTGACAAACCCTAAATGAATTTAAACCTAGTTATTCAAGAATTACAATTTATCTACTTTAGCTCAAATAAAGACAAAGCTTTTATAACAAAGCAAAGTTTATAGAAATAGTTCAAACAGGGCTAACCACAACAGTAAAAACAAAATTTCATTCTTTATTTGCTTATAAAGAGGAAGTTAAGCCATAAGCCCAGTTGTGCCTTCCTATTTCATCTTGTGGTCAACACCCTCTGGAGCTTCCCTGGATATCTCTCCATCCCCACTTTTCACCACTAAAAGTCTGTCTTTTCCAGGCCAAAAAGTATCTCAGTCTCTGCCTTTTCCTCTCTGGATTCCTGTAATTGATAGTCAGGTGCTGCATAATTATATTTACATCAAAGACAAATGACATACAGGAAGGTGTTTTCATAGATTATGGTGGTGCTAAAAAGTTCTTATGTCCAGTGATGTCATACCTTTTGTAACCTCATAGCACGAGGACTGTATTTTTTACAGATTGTGTAAACTAAGTGTGTAGTGTTTATAAAGCCTACAGTCATGGGCAGTAATGTCCCAGGTCTTCATATTCACCTACCACTCAGTCACTCACCTCCAGCAACTTCCAGTCCTGTCAGTGCCATTTAAAGGAAGTGCCCTACACATGTATACCATTTTTTGTCTCTTATGCCACATTTTTACTGTATTTTTTCTATGTTTAGATACACAGATACTTACCATTGTGTTGCAAAGGCCTACAGTGTTCAGCACAGTAACATGGTGGGAGCAACGGGCTCCTGTCCAGGTTGTTGTAAGTCCATCTCCTGTTGGGGTGTTTCACAGAAGGATGAAATTGCCTGAGGATGTATTTCTCAGTCAATCCCTGTCTTTAAATGACATGTGACTATAACCATATTCCCTAAATCTTTCTTCTTTCCTCCATTTCTCAGAGTTGGACTTTAAAACCCATTGTGTAAATCTTCCAAAGTCCCTAGAAACCAGTCAGAAAGAAAAAGTCCTATTCTCAGGGCAATGGGAAGAGTGAAATTAGCGATGGCTGTGTGCCTGGTCAGGCTGGGCTGGGGTGGGACACTGGACATGTGGTGAATACACTAACATCAATTAATTTTTTTTTTTTTTTTAATTTCAACTAGCTTGTACATTTTTCTTTGTTTTGAAGTACTCTTTTTTGGTGTTCATTTTCTTCTTTCGCTGGAGATGCTGTGCTGTTTTTTTTGATGTTAAGTAGAGACGGGGTCTTACTCTGGCTCACTGTTGGTCATACTCATCTTGAACCTCTGAGCTCAGGCAATCCACCCGCCTCAGCCTCCCACAGCGCTGGGACTACAGGCGTGCGCCACACAAATATAAAATAATTAAAATGAAGATTTAAAAAAAAAAAAAACTTTGATGAAATCTTGCCTAGATGAAGCTCTTAGAAGGAATTATAGAAAGGAGATCTAGGACATGAGCAGATAAGACATTCTGTCCCTGGCTTGTCCACTAAGCAGCCAGCTTGTCTGGGCAATGGAAGGTACACGCAGGGGAGCCCAGAGGGGACCGGAGCAGTGATTGTCAGGCCTGGTTTGACAGAGGAGAGTGATCTGCCTGGGGTATACAAAGGTGGAATCTTTGCTGGGGGCAGACAACTAGAGACCCTTTTATATGTAGGAGCTGTAGGGGGGTGCTCAAATTCTACAGCTTGGGGTGGGTGGAAGTTAGGGTCCTTTGGCAGGAATTTAAGGGTGGGGCTAACCAGATCCTTTGTGTCTTTGCTTAGGAGGAGCAGAGGAGGAGGAGGGGAAAGGGTTCACATGTGGCTTCATTCCCCACCCCAGGTAGTTTGTTTCCTCCCATGGACTTCAGGACCATATTTGTAAAATAACAAGGTTAAACTACATGAAGTCTATTTATTCAGTCTTGTTATTCTGTCAGAAATAGAAAACGTGATTTTTTTTCCCTTTTACTTAGTATATTGGAATTCTACTTTTCTTCTTGTTTAATAGTCTTTATTTTGTCAATAAAAGGAAACAGCAAGTCATTGAAAGCCTATACAAACACAAGTTTTTTCCTCAGTTGCTAAAAAATATTTACAGTTATTAATGGAACAACTTTCGATGGAAGGTGAGGGATTTGCTATTATCAGAGCTATTCAGAGCAAGATCAGACATGGATGGCAGTAATGGAGTCTACAGAATTCTGTGAACACACCTCTGGAGAGCTTCATGGAGGAAGGGTGGGTGAGATGCCCTGAGGCGTGTCTGCCTGTCTGCCTTTCATATCTCAGAGCACCTTGCAGCCCTTCAAATGAGCAATTGTCTTTCCTTTAATATAACAGTTTTGCATGGAAATGGCATTAACATGCTTTCATTGTTTAGCTCCTGCAAGTACTGGTCAAATCCAATACAAATAATTAAATTAGTTTGAAACGATGAGATTGAATTCTCTGCCTGGTTCAGACCATATCCATTTGTTTGCAAGGTGGTTTACCCATTTGTCCATTTAATAAATTTTTCTTTGTGCTTTCTGTCTCAGAGTAACAAAGATGAGTAAAAAAGTCAGTAGTCGGTATGTGTCAAGTAAAGCAGATATTCTGTCTGTGTAGTTACACTATTTCCCCATTGCAATTTCTGATGCATAGCTGTGTTCAGAAACATCTTTTGATTATTTTTTTTCTTATCTAGAGAAGTTATAAGATGTAAAAATTAGATTAAATAATTACTAATGACCCTAATACCACAAGTAACTAAGAGATAGGAGCAAAAGGAAAATTGTATTCAGGAAACAGGTAGTTCAGAGGAAGGGAAATAATTTGATCTTGACAGAGGGCAACAATGAGAACTTCAAAGATGAGGTAATGATCAGAACAGGACGTTGAACAATAAATAGTTTTCCTGATTGACAAGAAGAGCAGAGATCGTTCTGCACACATGAAGGAGGATAAGACCCATCAATAGGTTGCCTAATAGGATTTGGCACACCAGGAGGAGAGCGGAGGAGGGGCAGGGGAATGGCTGGAGACCTAGGCAGGGGCCTAGTCTTACAGAAACAGCCAGGATAAGAAGGTCTTAGGTGGGAAGGTTGATTTTTATGCACAGGGGCTAAAAGAATGAGATAGCTGTTAAATGGTTAAAGTTAAAAGTATATATATCTAACTTAGTAAGGACTTGGAGCAGAACAAATAGGTGTATTTAGGAAAGACAAAAAAAAATTAGAACAAATGGAACTGGTGAAAGTTTGTGATACTGTTTGTGTAGATACAAGTGACTTTACTACCTCTTCTGGGCCAATAAAACTTGCTGAAAGGGGAAGTTTCGCTAAGTTTATTCTTGGTCATTCTCTTGGAAGTAGACCCAACCCAAAAGGGAATCTGTGGTTGTTCAACTCATTTCTCAGAAGCTTCTGTAATTAGTGAGTAAAGGGACTTTTTATACATCTTTTGAATCTCAAATATCTTAAGCTTAAAACTCTATGGTTCAAAGTCGGTCCCCACAGAGGAAAGGGACATGATTACATTTTCCTACTAAAAAAAGATCCCACTGGCTGTAAGATTAGAGATGGACTGGAGCTATAGCAGTAACATTTAGGTAAGAGAATCAAGAAGATCCTAAAATAGTCCAAATGAAATATGATTAGGCTCTAAATTAGGGCAATGAAAGTAGAAATGGAAACAGAAAAGAGAAATAAGATCACTGAAATCAATACAATTTCTGTCCTTCTATAGTTATTTTATATATTACATATAAATGTGAGAAGTAAAAAAAAAAAAAAAAGAGAGAGAGAAAGAAGTGTATAGGCTGTTTACAACTTAAACGATTTTTTTAACCCTCTATTTTCTTATGTAGAATTATAAATGACCTGTACTACTGGGGAGATTTGGGAATGGTAGAATATATTTGGAAGTTTGGGAATAGGTAGGCTTTGGGATCAGACCTGCATTTTTAAAAGAGAAAAGAAAACCAGTACAGTTGGAATGGGGGTAGGGTGTTGGAGCCTCATCAAATTTCCATCATTTTAGAGCAATTTAATGTAAACACATAAATATTTCATGTAAGGTGAAACTTAAGTCATGCTGTGTAACTAGTTATTCTATCTTGATACATTTAAAGAATCACTAGCCTAAAAAGAGGAAGTCCCAGAGGACTCCACAGGGAAATTTCCTTGCATTCAACAGAGAACTTAGCACCTATGTGCTAGAAGTTAAGGACTGCTAGTGCAGAAAGGCATCCTCCCCACTTGTATGTAATAGCCTCCCTTAAGTGTCCTGTAATATGGTGGCCTAGTCCTGGAGCACAAAAGATTACTTTTCTACCTTGGGGTTGTTAAGGGGTGGGGTTGTCAAATGAGTTATGAAACAAACAGATAGACAACCCCACCCCTTAACAGTCTCAAGGTAGAAAAGTAATCTTTTTGCTAACACAACTAAGAAAATACCAGGAAGGCTATGTTAACTAGTGTGATGAAAATGTGTCAAACGGTCTATGAACCAAGTGTATGGTGCCCCACGATCATATTAATGTACACAGCTATGATTTAATAAAAAAAAAGAAAAGAAAAGTAACCTTTTGTGCTCCAGGACTGGGCCACTGTATTAATGTTTGTAGCTAGAAATACTCAAAATCTACTAAATTAAGTGTAGCTAGAAATATTCAGCAGCTACTAAATTAAAATGCTTAGGGTATTTTAAAATGTATTTTCTTATGGTTTCAACATGAATGTTCTTCATAACTATTATGTGCCAGATGTTGGACTTAATGACACAAAGAATAAAAATTATCCACTCTTCTGATTTAATCTATGACATCCAAGCCCTTAACTATTATTGCTGCCTGCTAGAGTTGTACTTGTAACATCAGTAAGTTGTAGGATAGCTGGCTCTCCCTGTCTGTGAGCTCTACACTCAGGGGCTAAAACTCTACCAAACACGTACCAACAATTTTTTTCTTCCATTCCCTAAAGAATGCAGTATAATGATTATTTTACAGTGTTAAATTTGTGTTAGATATTATGAGTAATCTAGAGATGATTTAAAGTATATAGCAGGATGCGAATAGATTTAATGCAAATATAATGCTGTTTTACATCAGGGATTGGAGCATTCATTGATTTTGCTTTCTGTGAGAGGTCTTGGACCTGGGCCTCCACAGTTACCTAGGGACACTGTACTGTTACTGCTACTACTTGACCATAGTACTGCTGAAACCAGTATTCCAGTGACTTTCTACCATTATATCATTTTGTCTTCATCATAGTTCTATACATTGGTAAAGTAAATTACATGTTTTTGTCTATTCACATTCATTTCTCCTTTTTGTAACAGGGTTCTGATTTCCTTTGGAAAACTAACTCTCCCTAATCAAGTCATATAGTTTCAGCCTTGCTAACTTTATCTTTGGTCTTGAGGATATGTATCTGATTCATGCATGAGAAATGTTATCCAATGAGTAGCAAGTAGTTCTGGGGTACTACTAGTAGAAAATAGGTACTTTTTTTTTTTTTTTTGCACAGGGTATTGCTCTGTCACCCAGAGAACAGTGCAGTGGTGTCATCCTAGATCATTGAGCCTCAAACTTCTCACTTCAGCCTCCCTAGTGACTAGGACTATTGGCGTAAGCCACTATGCCTGGCTAACTTTTGTGTTTTCTGTAGATATGAGGTCTGGCTATGTTGCTCGAGCTGATCTCAAAGCCATTGCTTCAAGTAATTCTCCCACCTTGGCCTGCAGAAGTGTTAGGATTACAACCACTATGCCTGGCTAGAAAATCAAAAGTAAAATTTATCAAGAGGGATATAATCTTATCTTGTTATTTCTAAAGAATTTTTATAAATGGGACACAGAGATAAATATAAGCACACAATAAAACTTTTTGAAAGTGTGAGGGAATAAGAAACTGCAAGCAAGAGCTAGCATGAAGAGAGGAAGAGATCACCCACTGATGGATGGGTGACACAGCAGAATAGACAAAGATGAAATGAATTGGGACTTGGGAAATAAAAAAGATGGAGTAAAGGGAAATTATTCGAATGCAGAACAGAGGATAATATATGGAAATTGAACAAGCAGAGTTAAGAGACATGGAGGACACAGAAAACAACTAACCTGTAAATTTTTAGAGTCCTGAAGGTGAAGAATAAAGAGAAAGGAGAGATAATAAGGCTCTAATAACTTTAGTATGACCATTAAAATTATGTAATAATGGTACATAATTTTTAAAAGTGAGTGAATATAATAATTTTGACCCTATAGGAAGCCTTGTAAGTCACAAGTAGAGTAAAAAGAAATTTTCGTGTCATAGGGAAAGTGTCAAAAGTGTCATATACCAGAGACACACAAAATACCTTAAATGCAATCAAGAGAAAAATTATATTACTTGGGAAAAAATGAAAGACTTAAATCTGACTTCTCATTAACAACATGGATGAGAAAGTGAGATCTTCAAAGTGATCCAAGAAAAATGACTACTAGTTTAACTGTATTCAAGAAAGGGAATCAAAAACATTTACCACTTACACCACTTCAATATATGCATTTCTAAAGGATGCATTTTTTTTTTTTTTTTTTTTTTTTTTGTACATCAAGGCAAGACTGTTTAATGAGAAAGGTAACTCAAGGGAAATAGTATTTATGCAGGGGAATAAAAAGTCAACCATAGAGTTCTCAAACAATAATAAAGACATTATTTTATATGTTATGGACCATTTGTGGAGAAGTACTTGTTTACAAATTGCATGCCATTCTTTTTTTTTTCTTGAGACAAAGTCTCATTTTGTCACCCTTGATAGAGTGCTATGGTATCATAGCTCACAGCAAACTTGAACTCTTGGGCTCAAGCAATCCTCATGCCTCAGCCTCCTCAGTAGCTGGGACTATAAGCACCCTCCACAATATTCAGCTGTTTTTAGAGATGGGATCTCACTCTTGCTCAGGCTTGTCTCCAGCTCCAGAGCTCAGGCAATCCACCCACCTCAGCCTCCCAGAGTGCTGGGATTGCAGGCATGAGTCATTGTGCTTGACGCCATGCTTTATTTTTTATTTTTATTTTTTAATTTTTTAGACAGAGTTTCTATCACCATGGGTAGAGTGCCTTGGTGTCATCATAGCATACAGAAACATCAAACTCTTGAGCAGAAGTGATTTTATTGCCTCAGCCTCCTGGGATGGGACTATAGGGACCCAGGACAATGTCCAGATAATTTTTCTATTATTTAATAGAAATAGGGATTTTCTTCTTGCTCAGGCTGGTCTCAAACTCCTGAGCTCAAGCAGTACACCCATCTTAGCCTCCCAGAGTGCCAGAATTATAGGCATGAGACATGGTGCCTGATCACACATGCCATTCTTAAAAATACAAACACCTTCATGTAGTCTATGACTTATTTATCTTTCCAGCCTCATTTCTCCTTCCTCACACTGTTTGCTGATCATAAGTCAACAACCTAGTTTCTTAAACATCATATGCATTGTCTGGATGCCACATCTTTAACAAACACACGTGTTCCATTCTTCACATGTCAGCCCAAACTCTAAGGGATGTATCTTTAAATGGACTTTGTTGAACAAGTATTCTGGGTGAATATTCCCAGAAAAAGATATGAGATGCAAATAGGAGTGGTGAGAAAATCAAAGTAGATAACAAATGGGTTAATTGAAGTGACTATATGAAATCTCATTGGATAAGTATACAGAAAAAAGACTTATAACCACATTAAAGAAAATTAAGAATGATGAGATAGTAGGGAGAAATAACTAGATTGAAGTATTGTAACATCCTTCGATTTTCCCAGGGTTATATTATAGGTACCAATGTTAAGCTATGAAGATGCATATTAAAAATATAAAAGTTAATCTCAAAAGCAATAGAAATTTCCACCCAGGAGAGAGAAAAAAGATGGAAAAACAAACAGTACATGTAGTCAGTACTAAATTGGAGCTAGTCAATCAACACTTATGTGCACATATATAATTATAACTCAACAAAAATCAAGGAGGGGAGGGAGAGGAGAGGTTGGGTTAATTTACACCTAAGGGGGACAGCGCACACATTCTAGAGGTGGGCCACACCTATAACTTTGACCTGAGCTATACAAAAGCAAATTATGTGTGCATCCCTATAATATTCATAAATTTAAAAAATAATAATTTTATAAATAGAATGTGTTAAAGGAGTAATAAAGGAGGGAAAAAGGAACAGAGCAAGCTTAACCAATAAAAGGGAAATATAATGTAGGAGATATAAATACACACACACATATACACACACACACACACACACAAAAGCACACCAAGAAGTAGAAAGTGGTAAGATAAAGAGGATCTTGTGTTTAACTAGGGAGTTACAGTTTTTTTCCAGGTAAAGTTAGTGAATCCTGAAACTCTTTCTCTCTTTCTGTACAACCATGTTATTTATAGCTCAGTGGTACCGGATGCATAAAATTTATCTTTGAATCCTGATCAAAAGTAGACTGCTTCTTGAAAGTAAAAGGAATCTTTCCTTTTATGTTTATTTTTGTGATTGCCATAAGTCCAGTAGACCCTAATAAATAGATGATATCATCTGTTTTCTAGGATCTTAGATACTTTATCCTTTTGAATTGTAAGAATTTCTAGGGGCCCTACTATAGTCTGAATATGTCCCCCAAAATTTGTGTATAGAAACATAATCCCCAGTGTGCAGAGCTGAGAGGCGGGGCCTAATGGGAGGTGTTGAGGTTATGAGGGCTCGGCCCTCATTAATAAAGTAATGCCTTTATAAAAGGGCTTACAGGAGAAGATCTACTCTCATCTGCTCTTCTACGAAGTGACATACCATTTGCTCCCCATGGGCCCTGACACCTTCAACCAAGTGAAGACCCTGGCCAGATGTTGTTGCCTTCATCAAATTCTTCCCAGCCTCTACAACTGAGATAAATAAATTTCTGTTCTTCACAAGTTACCAAATCATAGATATTTTGTTATAGAAGCACAAACAGATGAAGATAGACTGATACCATACCAAAATTCTGTGACCATCATAATTATAGAAGTCAAGTATTAATGAGAGTAATACAGCAGAAGTAACTCAATAACCTTTATCAACTATTTACTGTATCTAAGACATTATATTAAAAATACAGTATTTCTTTGAATCCTCACATATACTGTATGTATAATATCTACATATTAATCCTATTTTATAGGTGAGGAACTACAGGTCTTGAGAGATTAATGCTTCCCACAGGTTATACCTAAGGAGTGACTAAGCAGAAACTCAAACACAGGCACTTTGATTTCAGAGATTATCTACTATGCTGTACTGTTTCTCAGGCCTTCACAAACATTTCCTTTAAGTTCATTGAAAGTCCATTTGGCTCTTTTTATGTTGATGAAGCAAAGAAGATTCATACAATCAAAGAGAAACAGCATTTTATTTGCATAGTTGATGAGAAGAACAACAACAAAAAAATCTAAGATCTTGTTTAAAATGCACATATTCTGTTGTTTTCTTTAGATAGATAGGTGATTGTCATTAAAAGACTGCTCCCTTTTTTTCTCAGCTTTCAAAATTTCTTTGAATATCTCTTGTCACTAGGAGATACAAGCAAACTTAAAAAAGAACTCACTATGAAAGACCAAGCGTGGCGTTTAATCATGTAATCAGCAGTTATTTATTAGCAGCTTGTTCTGTGCATAGAAGTGCACAGGCGATGAAAAATAAAATGGTAAAGTTGCTATCCTGAAGAGCTGTCTGGATTGGTAGAGAAGTAAGAAGAAGGTAAGCACATGTGCTGCCTGGTATGTATTCAGCATTTAGTAAAATTAGTCGAAGGAAGGAAGGCAGAGAATGTTCTAGGGGGTGTATCCATTTCTGAAAGCTGCTTGTACCACTAACTGGTGTTTTAAACAGTACAAGTTACTTTTCTCACTGTTCTGGATGCCAGAGTCTTAAAATCAATGTGTTGGCATAACCATGTCTCTCTGATGGGTCTGAAGGAGGATCTTTTCCTATTTCTTCTTGGCTTCTGATGGCTTCCAACTATGCCCGCCTCTGTCAACATCTGGGAATCTCTCTCCATGTGTGTTTGTATTCAAATTTACCTTCTTCTTCTAATTCTTTTTTTTTTTTTAGGAGACAGAGTCTCACTCTGTCACCCTGGGTAGAGTGCTGTGGTGTCACAGCTCACAACAACCTGAAACTCTTAGGCTCAAGTGATTCTTTTACCTCAGCCTCCCAAGTAGCTGGGACTACAGGTGCCTGCCACCATGCACGGCTAATTTTTCTATTTTTAGTAGAGGAAGTCTTGCTCTTTCTCAGGCTAGTCTTGAACTCCTGAGTTCAAGGAATCCACCTGCCTCTGCCTCCCAAAGTGTTAGGATTATAGGCGTGAGCCGTGTGCTCAGCCTCAAATTTACTTACTAAGCATATTAGTTATTGTCCCACTTTAGTCAAATATGATTTTATTTTCGCATGATTAAATGAGCAAAAAACCTGATCTGCAAATAAGGTCACATCACAGGTAGCAGGTGTTAGGCCTTAAACATATCCTTTTGGGGGATATAGTTTAACCCATAAGAAGGGATTGTGATAAAGTTGAGTAGAGCACAAATGCTCCCAGTATGTGCATGCTGGAGGGATGGAGAATAGGGATGACTTCCTAGAGAAGGTGAATCTTATCTGATATTTGAAGAATAAATAAGGTTTTCCCAGGAAATGTTGGTGGGGTTGTGGGAGCTGTGGGGCAGGCATTACTGGCAGAGGGAAGTACCATGGATGCTGTAAATATATAATAATGTATTATAGACTCTTAACCTCAGTCCAAGAGGTCACTAGAGTGAGAATAATGAAAACCATTTTTTTGTTCTTTATTTTTCCAGTTTATCTTCCTATCCCCAATTATCCATATATATTTAGGTTTTTTCATATCTAGCATTCTATATGTGAGATTTATGATGCTTCAGAGTAAAATTTTATAAACCTCACATGCTAATGAGAAAGAAGCCTCTGGCCTCCATCTCTAGTCCTGAGAATCACAAATGGCTGTGTGTACCATGCTAATAATGAAGAACCATGCTATCATGAAGATACTGATATTGTTGCTATTTTTATTGCTATTTATTAAAAATTGTGCCAAACTAACATAGATTATCTTTGGTGGTTTTAAGTGAGAATACATTAAAAATGAATTATAAGTACAAAAAATATAAGATAAAGTACAAAAAATTAACACTTAACAAAAGCAGTTAATTTCCTGAATTAGGTGGTAATTCTTGTTAAGAACAATCCAGCCTTTTATTTATTTATTTTTTTTATTGTTAAATCATAGCTGTGTACATTAGTGCAATCGCCTGTACCCATTCTAAGATGCACCATACATGTGGCCCCACCCACTACCCTCCCTCCACCAAAACCTCCCCCCTCCCTTCCCCTTCCTTGGTCCTTTCCTCATAGTCTTGTGGTATAGTTGGGTTATAGCCTTCATGTGAAAGCTGTAATTTAGCTTCATAGTAGGGCTGAGTACATTGGATACTTTTTCTTCCATTCCTGAGATACTTTGCTAAGAAGAATATGTTCCAGCTCCATCCATTCAGGTGGATGGGCACTTGGGCTTCTTCCATGACTTAGCAATTATAAATTGGGCTGCAATAGACATTCTGGTACAGATATCTTTGTTATATTGTGACTTTTGGTCTTCTGGTTATAAACGTAGTAAAGGAATTATAGGATCGAATGGCAGGTCTATTTTTAGATCTCTAGGGATACTCCAAACATCCTTCCAGAAGGAACGTATTAGTGGGCATTCCCACCTGCAGTGTAGAAGTGTGCCCTTTCCTCCACATCCACGCCAACATCTCTGGTTTTGGGATCTTGTTATGTGGGCTACTCTTACTGGGGTTAGGTGATATCTCAAAGTAGTTTTGATTTGCATTTCTCTGATGATTAAGGATGATGAGCTTTTTTTTTCATGTGTTTGTAGATTTTGCATCTGTCTTCTTTAGAGAAGTTTCTCTTTAAGTCCCTTGCCCACCCTGAAATGGGGTCAC
>CAUYPK010050355.1:0-26762 GCA_963574355.1 Loris lydekkerianus | reverse complement strand
AGTGGGGAAAAGATTCCCTATTCAACAAATGGTGCTGGGTAAACTGGGTGGCAACCTGTAGAAGATTGAAACTAGACCCACACCTTTCACCATTAACTAAGATAGACTCTCACTGGATAAAAGATTTAAACCTAAGACATTCATATCTACTTTAAAGCCACTTCTGAATGTTTGTTATCCGATTGTTCCTAGGGGAAGTAAAATTATTCTTATATTTCTCAGCCAAACTATAAATCAAGAGCACACTTGTTGTTTCTGCCCTGGGATTATGAGTTTCCTTCATCCAGTAGCAAGGCTACCTTGATGCATCCTCTGGGACTTTGTATACTTTCTCATTCCCTCCCCTTCATCAAAGTGTCCATCATGCCCCTCAATATTAGAGCTCAGGTTTATAATCTTACCCTCTAAAAATGCGGTAAACTTTATTAGAGAACAAAAGGAAATAAGGACTGTACCCTCCAACACTGGAGATGATATTGTCCAGGAGAATACATGTTCTCCTTGTCCGTGGTAATACAGTTACAGAGTAGAGAGTGCTGGTGTGCTGCATCCCCCAGCATTTCCTTGCCCCGGAGATGGTGCACATTCCTAATGCCTACATCCCCTGGCAGAAAGCTTAGTTCTGAGCTCTCCCAAGGAATGTGGGCAGTAGGGATGTGCATCATCTCTGGGGTGAGGTTAGAGTGTGGGGTCTTTACACCACCCCCTCCTCTGCCTTCATTCCCAGCTGAGAAGGTGACCCACAGTCTCTCTGTAAGCCACGCATAGAGGATACCAGAGGATACCAAATCCAGCGTTAGAATGGATGCCCAAATATGTGGAGTTGGCCCTCCACAAACATCATCTCAGATTTTCGCAAGAATGAGTAATGAACTTTGATGTTCTCTGAGACACTTTTTGTTGAGGACTCCATTGTACCAGCTTAGCAGATCTTAATTGAATCAGGAGATAAAACCTTCATTTGGGTATAGGGCAGAAGGAAACCAGGCTGAAATTTATAATTATTCTGAAGTTTCAAAACATTAAGTATAGCTTGTACTAAGGAGACCTTAATTTGAGGAATTATTCTTGCAAAGAAACAAAGTTCTTAAAAAATTCAAAATGTTTTATATTAAGGATGAACAAATAATATATATACGTACTGCAGACCAATTTAGACACACTGCATGTTTTTGTAAATAAAATTTTATTGGTACACAGCTACACTGATTCATCTACATACAATTTACAGCTACTTTCACACTATAGGTTCAGACATGAATAGTTGCTATAGAAAGTGAATAATATACAAAGCTTAACATTTTTTACTGTTTGGCTCTGTATTACATTATTTTAAAATAGTAAGCAGAGAGTTAAGATCAAGAAAAAGATTTATCTCTGGATGGAAGAGAATAAAATGTGGAAGCAACAAAGTGGTATTTAAACGTGTTTTCTGATGAAGATTCAAACTTTTAAAGCAGTGGTTCTCAACCTTCCTAATGCTGCAACCCTTTAATACAGGTCCTCATGTAGTGGTGACCCCCAACCATAAAATTATTTTCATCGCTACTCCACAGCTGTAATTTTGCTACTGTTATGAATCATAATGTAAATATCTGATACGCAGCAGACACCCAAAGGGGTTGCGACCCACAGTTTGAGAACTGTTGTTTTAAAGGCTAGAGTTGTACAAAAGGGCAAAAGGGGAAACATGTAGCAGAATCTCATTAACTTAAATATGAGATTAATTTAGGTAACATTTTTGGAAATGATCTGGCACTGGCAACAAATGCAAAAATAGACAAATGGGGGTGGCATTCAACTAAAATGCTTCTGCACAGCAAAGGAAACAATCAACAGGGTGAATGGATGACCCATAGAATGGGAGATAATATTCACCTGCCAGAGATCACCAACCCAATAGATCATAGGGGTTAATATGCAAAACATAAGGAACTCAACTCAAGCAAGAAAACTACCGGATTTTAAAAACGACAGAGTACCTAAACATTCATTTCTAAAAAAAAAAACAAATGACCAAAATAATTAGGCAACTTCAAATTAAAATCACAATGAGCTGTCACCTCACACCTATTAGGATGGCTTTTATCATAAAGAACGCAAATGTCTTAACACTGTAATTGGGTAAATAAGGTGAAGTCTATGTTAATTAGTTAGTAGGATGTAAGCACTCCAATTTGTATAAATAATCAACACATTGAATCCCATAATGATATAAATGTATTCATGATCTATGTACAAATGACTTAATAAAAAATAATAATAATAACTTTTTAAAAAGAAAGAAATACTGAAAAAGCAACTGTTGGAGAAGATGTGGAGAAAAGAACTGTTGTATACTGTTGATGGGAAGGTAAGTTAGTACAGCCATTGTGAAAAGTGGTATACGCTTTCCTCAACAAACTAAAATTAATAATATGATGCAGAAAGCCCATTCTGGGTATACATGGTCAAACAATGAAGTTTGTAAATTCATCTTAGAAAGAGGGCTACGCATCTCATTGCTGGATGTCACTTTGGTCACCAGATGGCGAAAGGGAATACACGCATACACACACACACACACCCCACACGCTAGAATACACATCAGCCTTAAAAAAGAAAGGGATGGCATGCAAATTAAAATAACTAGTCATAACAAGTTATAACAAATTGTAAAGAACCCTTGGGGTTCTTTTTCTTACAGTCATTTGGGACAATGAGGATGAACCTGCATGATCTCACTTGTATGTAGGGTCTAAAAAAGCTGAACTAATAGAATCAGGGAGCAAAGGGTGGTCAACAGACAAAGGGTAGAAAGGGATGGGAAAGTTGTTGATAAAAGGATATAAAGTTTCAAAAGGATGAAAGGAATAAGTTCTGAGATGCATTGTACAATAGGATAATTTTGTTTTTTTATTAAATCATAGCTGTGTACCTTAATGCGATCATGGGGAACCATACACTGGTTTTATAGACAGTTTGACACACTTTCATCACACTGGTTAACTTAGCCTTCCTGGCATTTTCTTAGTTATTGTGTTAAGACATTTACATTCTACATTTACTAAGTTTCACATGTACCCTTGTAAGATGCACCTCAGGTATAATCCCACCAATCCCCCTCCCTCCGCCTGCCTCCCTCCTCTCCCTTTCCCCCTTCCCCCTATTCTTATGTTATAACTGGGTGATAGCTTTCATGTGAAAGCCATAAATTAGTTTTGAATTTTTTAAAATTACGTACAAATTGCCAAAAACTTTTCCCCAAGCAGAAATTGCTCCTAAATCGAGCTTCTTTTAATTAATCTTCTCAACAAGAAAAGTATCAGAAAACTTGTGAAATGCCTCCCTGACATCCAGGCCCTGTCTTCATTGCCTGTAATCTCCCCTGATGTATGAAGCTGCTAACCCTATTAAAGGACGAAATTGAATTAGTAGGACATGCCTTAGTCTTTTTGAAGCCCTAGTGAAGCTGGGTCCTATCTGTTCTTTCTTTCAGGTATTCACTAAATTTGTTCATATTTGATCCAAGAATTTCATCTGAAATCAATTTCAGTCTTATTTGGCTTGGGTTTGCCCGCGTACCTCTATCCTCCGTGTTGTTCCATTCCAGAAACCATGTTTCGTGCTTCTTGTAATATAAGATGTCATAAATATCTACAAGAAACTGACAGCCTATCAAAGGTCTATTTTAAGGTTCCAGCACCTCATATTCTGTATGATTTCTATAACTTGTCATAATTTCCAGTATGTACATTATAACGGTGTTTCCCTAGTTTATAATTTCTAGATTTGTTTCTTAACTGGAGCGTCTGTTACCATTTATGCAGCTCCACTATCCTCTCTTGCTTGCTGTCTCCAAGCATTTACTGAAAAGCAATGAGCTACCTTGTCTTAAACAGCAATTTATTTCGTATGCGAATGATAATGGTAGATTTGAGACCTAACAGGGATGAAATAGGAATTTTCACTTACCAACTTCCTATGTGGCTCTGCTTTTATGTTAAAAGAAAAGACTGATCTAGTTTGTACTTTAAGTAATAGGGCTGTCAATTTGCCACTGTTTTCAACAGCTAAATTCTCAGGAGAAAAAAATGGGCGTAACAGAAATGATATGCATTATATCCAAATACCTTCAGCGTTTTAAGAGTGGGAAGGTACCTGAAAACAGGCAAAATGAAAGCCTTAACTTTGGTAAATATGATAAGAAAATCATGCAAATAGAGTAACAAAAATAGTCAAGCACAGAAAGAGACCACGAAAGGGAAAACTTGAACACGTACGTGATATTGGTTCTCTGGCCTTTGGCCTGGCATAGAAAAGAATTTAAAATAAAATATAGGTGACAAATATCAGAGAAATTTCATTAATACTGTGTGGTTTTTTTAAATAAAGCACATTATCCCTGTGTTACTTCTTGAAGATCTAAAAGTAACACTGTTGGACCCATTAGAGAGGTCTGGAATTGTGCTACCGTTTTCCTCTTTGTCCAGTGTGTGAAGCTTCCTCTCATTTGGAAGTTGATAAATAACAGCTGCTTATAGGGCAAGTCTTTCCTTGGGATGTATTTCACAACAGGAAGGATGTGCACTACGATTCCGGGTATACATAATGATCTGATAGGGACAATTCTCACAGTATATTTACTCATTGTCCCAGAAAATAATATTTTGTTAATAATAGTGACAATTCAATGATAATACATATTAAGTTCAAGTTTATCAAAAGGATAGGCAATTACATTTTATTTCATGTGCAAAATGTTTTGCTTTTTCAATGCAATCTTTTTTTCTTACACATACAAAGTAGTAAAAAAAAAAAAAAAAAAAAAAGGAAAACTAGATTTAAAATACCACTGGAGTGGTGAAATAGTCTCATGTAATAGCTGTGGATCACTGAAAAGGTGATTGGATACATAGTCAGCATCAAATACATTCTTAAATAACATCAGCAGTTTCAAGTCAGAGGGTCTTTATTGTGGTTTCCTCTATTCTGCAGGTGATTAAGTAATTTTTGTCAAGCTCTAACTAAAAGTTAATGGTGAAGTTAAAAATGTAATTTATGTCTCCCAGGTGCTCCGGCCGGTGTTTCTTTCACCTCCACATGGTGCTTGCGTGCATGATTTCACAGTAGTGAGGAAGAGGTGAATTTTGAAGAAATTAGAAAATGAAGAAATCAAAGGAAACTTGATGTTGATAATCTCAACAGTCCTTGAAGTTTGCTTATCTATAACTAAACAGGCAATTCACTCAGAAGCTGGGAAACCTTAATACATTCATCAAAGCCCTCTTTACAATTATAGAGGTATTAAAGAAAGTGTCCAGCAGTGAGAGGTGAATCTTAAGTAGCTCAAAGATTACATTTAGATTATGAAGATAAGAGCAATAATACTTAATGCTACTATACAGCCTTTCTTCTTAGAGACTCAAAGTATTTAACTAAAGGTCAAATGATAAAAACCTCTGATATCTCCAAAACTGAGCTAATAAACTTTATTCTAATAACACTTTGTGTGTTTGTGTGTCTGCCCCACCCCTACTTTTTAATTTTCTTGAGTAGAGACCAACCCAGTATCTAAGAGCATTCTAACACAAATTTTTTTAAACAAATTATGGGAATATTTTTGACTTGTAATACAAAGAAATGCCTTAGTGCTAAGTTTAAATTGTTTTTAAGTATAATTAAATCCATGTAAAATTAATTCTATTCTCAACACAAAGTATAAAAATTCTATGTAACCAATATAAATACTAAAAATTATAGTAGTAAGAAGAAATGCAAAAAAATTAGATGAATCCTATAAAAATATTAAAAATAGATCTTGATAGTCTAAAATAGAATAGGACAAGCAACATATACTTTAGGTATTCTATATCTTCTAAATTTTACTATCTACATGTGTATTCCCATGGATGGATACATCATGCCAGTTGTTAACACCAGTAAAGTGAAGTAAATCAAAGCTTAAAGAAGTACTATAAAGTCTATATTAGCAAAGTAATAAAACAAAATACTTTCCTTAAACAATAGATAGCTTTTCTTTAGACATAATTAAAATTATCTAACTTTATTTCATGACATGCCAAACTGTATTGGATATGGCCAATGGGAAGATTATAATCTAATAAACCTTATGTGGATTAGAATCTTTCATACGGCAAACCTGTATGTTTCTTGTTATTTAAAGACTTAAAAGAATGCTACAGATCAATAGAGTTGCTTCAGTCTTGTGAATTCTGCCAGAATGTAGAGATTAAAATCTATTTTTTTGAAATGGTTAATTCTTTATGCTTAACTCTGAATAGTTAAGATGAAAATGATAGGCCGGCACTGAGGCTCAGGCCCTTAATGCTAGCACTCTGGGAGGCCGAAGCAGGTGGATCGCTTGAGCTCATGAATCTGAGACCAGCTTGAACAAGATCGAGACCTTGACTCTAAAAACTAGCTGGGCATTGTGGCAGGCACCTGTAGTCCCAGCTACTTGGGAGGCTGAGGCAAGAGGATCGCTTGAGCCCAAGAGTTTGGGATGCTGTGACCTGCGACGCCACAGCACTCTACTGGGGGTAAGAAAGTGAGACTCTGTCTCAAAAAAAAAAAAAAAAAAAAAATTACAAGAGGCTTTTAAACATATAAAATACATGACTGGGGTGGCGCTTGTGGCTCAAAGGGTAGGGCGCCAGCCTCATATGCCGGAAGTTGCGGGTTCAAACCCAGCCGTGGCCAAAAACTGAAAATAAATAAATAAATAAATTAATTAATTAATAAAATAAAATATAAAATAAAATATATGACTAAGCATACATTAATAAACCACTCTAAGCAGTTTTTATGACATAAATGTTTAAAATAGATGTTTAAAAATTTGTAATTATTAATAATTATATTCTTTCATCAAATTAAAATACTTAAAAATTTTTTAAAAAATCACAAAATCAGCCTAGTTGATTAAAACATATGAAATGTTAACTAACACTTTGGCCTTTAAGCATCTGCTATTTTAGCATTATAAAATGCAAATGACTTTTTTCTCAATTGGCAGTATTTTTCCTTCACTAAATTACCAACAACAATATAAATACATATAGAAAAAAAAAGCTCTAGCAGAAAAGAAAGTCATGTTGTAGAAAGTACACAGTGATATTTAAGACAAACAGTAGAATCTAAGAAGAGGGTTTCTATTTTAAATAGCTGTCTTCATAGGAATGCCTTTTAGTTTAGTCCAGATTTCATAAAAGTAGTCATTAAGCACAAAACTATACTCAAAGAAACATCTAGCTATTTTCCTGTTTTGAAGGGGACTTCAGTTAAATGACTGTAACTGAAGATTATGTATTACCTGTAGGAAACCTATTCGGAAATTAATCGCATTGAATACCTTAGGTTTGCTTTGTAAATTAGTAGGAAGATGTTTCATGCATTCACACGCTCTGTCTTCAGAATTAAACAGATTCTCAAAGCATCCCTCTCTTTCTTACTTCTGGGCTATAAGAGTACAATTGCTTTTTACCTGCCCAATCCTATCTCAGCCTCTCTGTCTTTGTAAAATGGGGAGAGTAGATAAGGATATTACTGTATTCAAAAAGCCAGTCTCAGACCAAGGACTCCATGGGTGTTCACTGAGTGAGTGAACGTGGGTTAGCATCCCTGCACAGGTTACTTAGGAGGCAAACAGAAAGGGAAGGTAGGATGGAAATTTAGAGAATAAACCATAGGTTATGTTTCTCTCTTTTGCTTCATACTGTGCTGTTTCAAAATGTAGAAAACCAAGCAGTACATGGAGGAAAATGACACAGTCCTAGAACAGGAATTGTGGTAAAAACTATAGCAAACTGGGAGCTCTTTATTTCTACTCTCTCTTTTCCTTAAAGTTTTGAATGTATATTATACATGATCACATGTACATGTTTTTAATCTTATCCAAAACTCAAGTTCAGTAGTCCCCCCTTATCCATGCTTTTGCTTTCCAGGGGTTACCCCTCTATTCCACCCAGGAAGTGAATCCTCTCTTTGTCCAGCATACTCCTTCTGTGTAAGCTAACCACCCATGAATAGGTGAAAGACAAGCCACCGTCACATAACTCTTATTACAATATATTGTTATAATTGTTCTACATTACTAGTAATTATTGCTGTTAATCTCTTACTGTCTATAATGTAAACTTTATGATAGGCACGTATGCAGAAGAAGAACAGTAATATTTATGTAGGAATCAGCGCTGTCCATGGTACCACTGGGAGGTCTAGGAATGGTCTCCTTGTAGGTAGGAGATTCTGTATACAAAAAAAGGGCAATGGACTCATGTCCGAGCACTAAATAAATTTTCTGTCTGGACGTTCCTCAAGGAAAGACAAGCAACAGACAGCAACCTATGACAACATTGGTCTTCTGGTTAGAGAAAGAGAGCAAAATGAAAACAAAATGACACAAGATAACAGGAAGTTTTAGAAGGAAGACACAGGAAATTGACATACCAAATAGATGACTACAGAGCATGACCTCTATGACAGAGCACAGGGCAGAGAAAACAGACTCATCTTTAAAATCAGATAAAGTAATTAATTTATGAGATGAACACGGAAAGATCAAAGAGTTAAGAAAGTAAAAGCAATGCAGTGAAATTACAATATACCTTGGTTACAATTAGTAACAAATACAGTGTTGCAGCAACATGATATGAAAAACAAACTTGTTTCAAAAAAAGTGAAAAGAAATCAGATTAAGGGGAAGGATGGTGGATAGATACTGTGAAAAAAGCAAGATACGAAAATCAGATCTACCTGAAGGGAAGATAAATAATAAAAGAAAGTGAAAAGTTGGTGCCAAATTAGAAGATAATATTCACAAACTGTGAGAAAAATTATACATACTTGTTTTAGAACTCATTATTTACCAAGGTACTGTGTCCAGTGCATAAATACACCATTGCTTTAGGACTATAAAGTTATAATTCATAAGCACACGAGTGGAAAATATATACTTAAAGACATACAAATAAGTGTGCCTTCAATTTTTTTATGGAGCAAAAATTGTTAGAAGAAAATGGAAAAGTATACATATAATTTTGAGGAAATAAATACTATGATTGGTCCAAATTCATCTTGACTATAATGTCTCCCAATTTCCCAGACTTTCTGTTGCTAGAAGTGCCCATGTTTCATCTTTCCTCAGTGGTATCTCGGAGGAAGTCAGCTAGGGTAGAGATACATCAAAATATAGTTACAAGGCTATTATTATGTTACTTATTATCTTTAAACATTGGTAAAGAAAATAAATTGAGACAATTAAGTAATGTACTGCTTATCCAACACATTCTTTGCCATTTAAAATATTTGTGAATGAATAATTGTTAGGGAATATATAAATATGTTTAGCACATAAGGTTTGTGTTTTTGTTAAGTGGGTTCAGTCTTTATGTATAGTGGTACCCTTCTATTAAAAAAAAAATACTACATATCAGTGAACATGAAAAGAGTTTAAAGAGAGGTAAAAATACATGCATTTTTAATACTCCTTTCTTAATTCAGTCCTTTGTTGTTTTTTTTTTTCATGACAATAATATGCCTTAATTTAGGTACTGATAAAAAAAAGGGGTTTTATTTATAAAAGGAAAATTTGAAAATAATGAATCTCCAATATTTATAAAATTGTTAAGTATGGAAATAGTTTGTGAAGTGAGTGTGCCTTTCATTAACTACATGTTTACACTTGAATCGAAACTTCTATGCTTGCATTTTATATTACATGATTACTATTTCCCTGGAGCTACGATCATAACCCTGGTTAACATTTATATCAACCATGGACTTCATAATGCACAGGTGACAAAGAAACCTTTTATTTTATCTCATGCCAATAGTAACACATGTGAGATAAGAAAGTATACTTGTAATTTTAGGAATTGTTACTTTGAGAGCCAGCTAGGTTCGGACTGACAACTTGGGTTTTAGGCTTCTAATCAGACAGGCTTATTTCTGTCTCCAAAGCAGACAGATTGATCAAATTTTGTTCTTAGGAATTGTACAATAGAAATTTTGCCATTTTAATTCTGCTTGAAATAAAAACATCTCAATATTTAAAACCTCCTTAAGGTGAAATATTTGTTTAATATGAAGCAACACACATTATTTATCTCTTTTGACATTTTTCATATTTCTCAAAATAGCACCTCTTTTCCTCTCTTTTCAGACCTCTCTCCCAGTTAATTTATCATTTCATTCCTAATAGTAAAATTATGAAGACTATTCAGGAGGAATTATTATCTGACTATAGTTTTCTGTAGGGTTTTACTTCTTTAGCAGCTGGTCTGGGTTTTTCTTAAAAGAATTAATATTCTACATGCACTCTTAAATTATGGATTTTGGACAATCTTTTTGGAGACAAATACAGGGTGGAAAATGAATGAAAACATATACAAGGTAGGAAGAAAAATTGAAAGCTGATCCACTAGAAAATATTGAAGAAGAGAAGATAAAAAAAAAAAAAAACAACCTAGTCCACACTAATGTGAACCCTAATATCACTGATAGCAGTAACTATAAGATGACAACCTTCCTAGTCACTGCGTGGTGTTTATTCAAGGTAGGCAAGCATGCATCTGGTAGTTCTGTTTGGATGCTTGAATACAGTGGTGTCTCATTGCCTTCAAAGTCGAAGCTCTAGGATCAGCATCTAAATTCCTTCAAATATAGTCCTACCTGTAATTCTGCCTTCCCTTTTTTCTTCCCTTTCCTGCAATTTCATGATGTTTTTAATGCTTTGGCCACAATGAACTACAAGAATTCTTAGAATTTGTGTTCTTCTACGCTGCAGCTGCCCAATATGTTCATGCCTCTGAGTGTCCTGAGATCTGCTAGTCCAGGCATCTTTCAAAATCAGTGTAGACAAACTTTGCATAGGAGAATGTCACTGCTTGACTACAAGCTCATTCTCTGCTCTCTTAGAGCACAGATAACTTTACATTCTGTCCTATTGAAAAAGGTATGCAGTCTTCTTCATAAAACATTTTCCCAAGTCAATTTTGTCAAGAGTTTTTCCCACATTTACTTCTAGAATTTTTACTGTTTCATGTCTTTTTTTTTTTCACATTCAAAAAAATTTTTTTTTAATTAAATCATAGTTGTGTACATTGATATGATCATGGGGCATCATACACTATTTTCATAGACCGTTTGACACCTGGTCAACACAGCCATGTCTTAAATTTAAATCTTGTATCCAGCAAGAGTCAATTTTTATTAGTAATACCAAAAATAAATAAATGGGACATGATCAAGCTAAAAAGCTTCTGCACAGCTAAGGGGATCACAACTAAAGCAAACAGACAGCCTTCAGGATGGGAGAAGATATTTCCTGGCTATGAATCTGACAAAGGGCTGATAACTAGAATCTATACAGAGCTCAAATTAATGAGCAAGAAAAAGCAGACAACATCATTTATAAGTTCGCAATAGACTTGAACAGAAACTTCTTTGAAGATGACAGACAAATGGCCAACAAACACATGAAAAAATGCTCATTGTCTCTACTCATCAGAGAAATGCAAATCAAAACCACCTTGAGATATCAAAACTAACTCCAGTGAGATTAGCCACATCACAAAATCCCCAAAGTGAAAATCCTAGGATGGATGTGGAGGGAAGGGAACACTTTTGCACTGCTGGTGGGATTGCAAACTAATACAACCTATATGGAAAGAAGTATGAAGACTTCTTAAAGAACTAAAAGGGGAACTTCCATTTGATCCCACAATTCCTTTACTTGATATCTACCCAGAAATAAAAAAAAAAAAAAAAATCATTTTACCATAAGGCTATTTGCACTAGAATGTTCATTACAGTTCAATTCACAATTTCCAAGACATGGAATCAAATCAAGTGCCCATCAACCCATGAATGAATTAAGAAACTGTGATATATGTACACCATGGAGTACTATTTAGCCATAAGGAAAGATGGAGACTCTACAAGTTTGTGTTTACCTGCATGGAGCTGAAACACATTCTTCTTAGTAAAGGACCACAAGAATTGGGGGGAAAGCATCCAATGTGCTCGATACTAATATGAAACCAATATATAAACAAATATAAAATACAAATATAATTTATTGAAGGACAGGGGAGTGAAGGGAGTGAGAAAGGGAGGAGGAAGGATGCTTGGTGTGGCCTCACCTAATGTGCACCGTGTGAGGGCGTTCAGCAGGCCCGCTGGGGAACAGCTCAACCACAACTTGAATTTTATCTTAGAAATGGAAACAGGGTAACATAAACATTTGTACCCTCATATAAATCTGAAATTAAAAAAAGAAGAAGGTGGAGGTGGTGGCCCTTTCAGTAATGTGTTCTCAATGGTGGACCTTGAGACGCTGCCATAGTAGTTGAACCGTTTGCCCAGAGGGCATGTGGAGCACCATCACATCGTTCAAGTTTCTGAATGCCTGGAAAATTGTTTGCAATTTTTCAGACAAGTGAGAAATGAAGTAAGCGATAGTTGTGTAAATGAGGGTAAGATTTCATTACGCCAGTTTGGTAAGTATATTAGGTTAATAAAAGTTGTGATAGAATTTAAAGTTATTTGGTGTTAAAAGTGGGGTTTTGTGAGAAAAATTTGGAAGAAGTTTTTGTCAAATAAAGTGTTAAAGCATTAAAAACTGAAAAATCAATGAAGATCCTCGTATTGATTTAAATTATCAGTTCCTCAAATTCTGTCTTGTTTATTTTTGACATAGTTCAACCTCTAAGAAGCCAGGAAATTGTAATTTATTTTGTATTTACTTAATTGTATCATATTTGTTTCTAATGATATCAACTTAAAGATTGCCAGGAAAGAAAGCTTAAAAGTAATTCATATGAAAATATTTAGTAAGTTTTTGTGTGCTTCCCAATTTCCAATAAAAGAAAACTATTCAGAAATCTTAGTAAGAGAAAATGAGTTTAGAAGAGAAAAAATAAACACACGTGTAATGACTCCCATTACATTTTAGCATCATGGTATGTTACTTTTCTATTTCATAGGTCTTAGCTCAACCTATTATTATTTTTTAATTTGAATGGTGAAATAAAAATTCTGCTTCCTTAGATACCTTGGGAGTGTATTGCAGAATTGGAAACTTATTTCAGATAGCATGACTTAAAATCTACCATGGTTTTAAAATATACCACATTGTTACAAGAGAAAATGTTTTAGTTTTGTGTAAAGATAGTTTATATCTTTCATTTTATATGAGTTTATATATTTCATTGCATTCTATGTGAAATTATTATGAAAATCTGGAGAAAAAAATTACATGTTGGGGAATCAGAACCCCAATGTAAAATAGGCATAGGGGAATCTAAGAAAATTTCACAAGGTACAGTACAAATAAGACCCAAATGAAGAAAGCTGTGACTATAATCAAAAGTAATAAGAAATAAAATCTATTGAGAAATTAGTTTATGCTGAATGAAAGCATACACAAGACAGAATAATTTTAAACAGCGTGATTCATTAGACTCAGTGTGTGCCAAGCACTGTGACCAGTACTTGGCTCAACCCAATAAAAGAAATGTCAGATCAGGGTATAAGTCAGCAGGGTTCAACCTACTGCTCCTGCTCCACATGCTGATTTTGTGAAAACTTTTTTTGCTTATCTGTGGGATCAGATATGAAAAATATGCATGGACCTTTTTTTTACTAATTGACTTTTGTTAGTGTTTGTGTATTTACTGGGTGGCTTAAGACAACTCTTATTCTTCCAACATGCAGCAGAAAAGAAAGAAAAAAAGTTGGACACCCCTGGTGTAGTGAGCAAAGTGAACAATTTTTTCAGAAATTCTTATAATGGAAAATCAGAGAACCTCTAAAATGATGCAAGTATCTACTTATTAACGTGAACATACCCAATATTGCCATCGACATTACTGATCAGCTCAAAAATAAGCAGAAGTTTAAGTTTATTTGCATGTTTGAGAGGAAGAAAATGAGAGACCGTAAGAAAAGAAGGGAGGAAGGAGTATTTGTGTGGAAGAAAATTGTGGCGCCTCTTCTAGGTCTTAGTCACAGGCATTTATGCTCTTTTCAGGAGTTTGAGAGGAATACACTTCCCCATGACAGCAGTCAAACTCTTATGTGGTCATGACAGCAATGTGGTCAACGCTAACTAGCAGGAGATGACCAAAATATTTAACCACTGGCGTGGAACCCTGCAGCACCTGTCCTCTCCTTCCCTGCCCTGCAAGCACTGAGGCCTCATGAGGAGATGGTCTTGTCATCAGATGGTAGAGCTTCTGTCAGTCTTGGGTTCTTGAGTGATATTAAAGACAGCAAATCCTTTTATTGAACAGTGTTGAATGTAAATATGAGCAGAAAATAAACTTTTTTCTGTTCAATCACTGAAGTTTGCTTACTGTATCATGGGCCAGACTAGCCTTGTATTGTGCATGTACAACATACATATATATCATAAATGTGTATGTATGTGTGCATGCATGTGTGTGCACACTACAAGCATTATTTTTGTCTTTTCTCTGGATTGTAAACATGTGTTACTTCATCATTAGTTTGTTTCGGGTTTTTAATGAAAGTACATTTGCTACTTCAGATATCATCTGGTATACAGGGAATAACATGATCAATTCTTCAATCAATTGTGACTGCTTTTTGGAAAAACAAGAACAAAATGGCTCTTACACATTGATTTTTCATTTATATCAAGAGCCAGAATTAAAATCATTTTATCAACCATAGACATCTTTGTTTTCCTGTTAAATAAAAATTAGAATTTACTTAATTTTCAGAGATATAAGAATGCATGCATTTAGTAAAGCATGTCCATATAGATTAAATATTTTTATTTAGTATTTAGAAGAATGATGAAAGTAAGCAATATCAAAAAAGAGAAGGGTTAATAAATAGCAACCTCATTGTGTTTGACAAGATATTGAAGTAACAAAAGCAGATGTATGGCTTAAATACAATCTTACATATGTCTTCAGAACCTAACTACATGGAATTTATCTTCTGAGTGGGCAGAAGAATGCACATTAATGGATACCAGGGAGATACTTTTCTTGCCCTACTTGTAACAAGACTCAAGTGTGACCTGAATGGCTCCCTGGTGCTTGGATTTATATTCTTCTCAGAGGCTTTGGATATTGTATTTCACTACAAAGAGCCAAAAACATTGCAATAATTATTTATAAATATTTTAGAAAAATGCATTTTCTCAGCAGCAACTATGGCAACAGGGAACTTGAAATGATACTGGAAAAGAATTGAGTGCAGTTGCAATGGGTACTGTACACAGGATTTATATTTTATCACCATCTATATTTTAAGACCGAAAAAATTAAAACAAATATCTACCATATATGATTATTTTCTATATTTAACTCGTGTGTTACATTTAAGTAACACTTAAATATTATACTGCAAAGTACATTTATGTGATTATTATGAAAAATATATAAACATAAACAATTCTAGATGAATCTAAATCATCTCATCTCCAGGGTACAGCCAACTTTACATATTTGCAATAACACTAACATTTCTTGCCATAGTGTTTATATTACTGTCATTTGTTATGAATTAAAAAAAATTATCAAAATGAGATATAGTCTTCTTATGTGTTTAATTTAAAGTCAACATTCTTTTATATACACTTTTAAAAACAGTTATACAATGCCCTTTTATATTTTCTGAGATACAGAAGTAATTTTTTTCTTTAGTTATTTTACCCTATACTAAGAGTACCTTTTTTAAAAAAACAGAAAAGTTTCTACTACTTAAAATCTTCCATACTAGAATATATTTTTTCTTCAAATTAAAAGCAAAGTTTAATTAAAGCGATCAGTAGGTATTCTTATGTTGATCAGTTCTTCTTGGCCTATGTTTGAGCAGGGATAGTCAAATTCTTCCTCCAAGAATAATACTGACAAATTATTATGTCTGATGGTATGGTTTGACCGTCATTGTCTTAGTTTGTTAAGGCTGCCTCAGTCCTGCAGACAGGACGGCTTAAACGGCAGGAATGTGTGGCCTCACAGTCCTGAGGACTCTGAGGTCCAAAATGAAGCTGTCAGCAGTGCTGGTTCTTTCTGAGGGCTCTGAGAGAGGGACCTGCTTCCAGGCCACTCTTTTTTTTTTTTTTTTTTTTTTTTTAATGTGCAAAGATGCTCATTGAAGCATTGCTTTTATTAGTAAAAATAAATACATAAATAAATAAAATAAACATGGAAAAATCACCATAGTATTACGTAGGAACTCTTGTTAAAACGTAATAGCTTATTCCCAAAGTTGTAAAAATATATATGCATAGAAAATCACTGAGAGTAATTAATTTTTTTTAGAGAAGCTTCCAATGGTTTTATTTTCTTCATTAACTCCCCTGTTATTGACTGATGTTTTAGTTACAATAAAAAAAAATTTTATTATTTTGAAAATAATTTATGTTTCAAAAAAGTAAAAAAATGGGCCTATGAGGGGAAATTTTTAGTCAAACCACTTCTTTTTTTTTTTAATAAATTTTTATTTTTATTTTTACATATACACATGTTAATTAGGTTTCCATATTTTTTGCCTTCACAAAATTAAAGACTTAAAATATAATAACGATAATAATGTTTAAGATAAGGATTAGAAACAAAAACCTTGTAAATAACAAACGAACATAAATACATTCAGAAAAGGAATCAGACAATTGCTACATTGAAATATTAAGCAATAATAATAATAATGCAAAGAAAGTAACATTCACATTGTCAAATAAGAGTATGCCTATTATAGAATGCTTTGACTCTGAGATTCAGTATGGAGTCATCAATTCACTTCTTATTATATTTTTTAAGTATCAAAAAATAGACAACTAATATTTATAAATAAAAGTAAAAGATAATTTCAAAAAATAGATCATGCTAAATCTTACAGACAATAGAAAAAGAAGAAATACTTCAAAATCATTGTACTTGATCTGGTTACACCTAATATTAAAATTGGAGAAAATATATTATTATAAAGGAGAAATTACAAACATATGTCACTTATAAATGAAGATACAATATCCTAAAGAACATATTGACAAGTTGAGTTAAAAATTAATGTTTAAGTAATGTACTTTGATCAAAAATAAAACCAATTTATGTGAAAATTGGTCACTATTGTCTTGTTCTTTTTTTATTTTCCTTTCCCTTACCCCTTCCCTCCTTCTCTGTCTGCTCTCCTCTTCCCTTGTGCCCCACCATGTCATTAATTGTCATTAATTGTCTTCATATCAAGATTGAGTACATAGGATTCATACTTCTCCATTCCTGTGATGCTTCACTAAGAATAATGTGTTCCACCTCCACCCAGGTTAGTACAAATGCTGAAAAATCTCCATTATTTATGGCTGAATAATATTCCATGGTATACATGTACCACAGCTTACTGATACATTCCTGGGTTGAAGGACGTTTAGGTAGTTTCCACATTTTGGCATTTGTAAATTGGGCTGTGATAAACAGCCTAGTACAGGTGTCTTTATAATAAAAGGTTTTTTTTTTCCTTCTTGATAGATGCCCAGTAATGGGATTGCAGTATCAAATGGGAGGTCTAGGTTGAGTTCTTTGAGGTTTCTCCATACTTCCTTCCAAAAAGGTTGTATTAGTTTGCAGTCCCACCAGCAGTGTAAAAGTGTTCTTTTTTCTCCACATCCACGCCAGCATCTGCAGTTTTGAGATTTTGTGATATAGCCCATTCTCGCTGGGGTTAGGTGATATCTGAGGGTGGTTTTAATTTGTGATGAGAAGCTCCCTGGTATATTGCTTGATCCATGGAGAAAGATGCTGACTTTGTAGGCTTCAACCAGATACTTGATATGCTTCAGGAAAATATTTTATCTAATAGAAAATGGCATTGTAGTCTGTTGCTTTGTTTACTCTTTAAGGCAAGCTAGGTTATAGAACAGAGGCTTTCAAACATTTTTTGAAAAGGGTCATTGAATTTTTTTCCCAACATTTTTGACTGTGATACACAGTGCACAGTGAGAAGCACATTTTACACAGTGAATAGTATATATGTGTGTGTATATGTATGTGTGTGTGTGCATATATATAACAGAGTATCCATAAAGTTCATGTGCATTTTAAAATTGCACATGAACTTCATGGACACCCCATAAAATGTAATAGAAACAAAAGTTTTAGAAGCAATAGTCTTTGGAAAAGATGTTCTAGGATATTTTATCTTCTCTACTTCTGTTTCATTAAAAATAAATTCAGGTTGCAATTTAAAAAAAAATTATATTTGTAATATACTTGATGCTGTTGATGCAGAAGGCACAGCTATTTTTATTAACTAACTAAATATTAAACTAGTCTTGTTTGCCAAAGGTTTACTTAAATTATGTGACCTTGAATTCTCAAAATATTTGTGTTAATTTCTGTGAGAATACGGTAGTCCTGCTGGGCATAGTGGCTCACGCCTATAATCCCAGCACTCTGTGAGGCTGAGGCAAGTGGATTGCCTGAGCTCATGAGTTGGGAGACCAGCCTGAGCTAGAGCGAGACCCTGTCTCTAAAAATAGCTGAGCATTGTAGTGGGTGCCTGTAGTCCCAGCTACTCGAGGCTGAGGCAAGAGAATCGCTTGAGCCCAAGAGCTCGAGGTTGCTGTGAGCTATGATGCTACTGAGGGTGACAATGTGAGACTCTGTCTCACAAAAAAAAAAAAAAAAAAAAAAAAAAAGCAAACAGTAGGCCCCCCCAATCGGCAGTTTAGATTTGTTTGGTTTTATTTTTCCATGGTCAAACTAAAATGAAAATATTAAATTGAAAGTTCCAGAAGTAAACAATTCATAAGTTTGAAGTTGCCACTGCTCTGAGTAGTGTGATAAAATCTCGTGTTGTCACACTCTTTCACCAGGGATTTGAATTATCCCTTTGTGCAGTGGATCCATGATGTCTATACTCCTGCCCATTAGTAACTTAACAGCTGTCTCAGTTATCAGATGGGAAAGAATCCTGCCAAGTCGGTACTGTCTGTGGTTGTAGGCATCCACTGGGGTCTTAGAACATATCCCCCATGGATAAGAGGGACTACTGTACCTTTTTATTAAGTTCAAGTTATTTGGGGGTAAATTTAGGAATATTCATTTTTCCCAGAGGTAGAAAAAATATTACTTACAGACACATAAGCATACATATGGACACAAATAGGTTATAGTTCACTGCATCATGTAAAAGAGCTCTTCTCTCCCCAATGGGCTTACTGGCACATTGAAGCTAAGAAGAAAGCTCTGCTGGGTAATGAGGCTCTAGTAACACTGCTTAGATGAAGGCAAATCTTATGATAGATTATAGAGTTCCACCAGAGGTATGGTTTGTATACTCTGAGGCAGAGTAGTGGAAAATAAGAGACATTAATGGTGGAAAGTGTTTTCCTTATATGTACTAGGAAGGTGGCAGGATGTCCATGGCTGGGGATAATTATCTCTCCTTGCCCACTGAGTCAGTTGTGGACACAGTACAGAAGTTCTCTCCAAGGAAAGTCACTGGGGAGATGGATTTTTGTACTCTTGTTCCCTTTTGTGTTTTAGGGCTAGGAATTTCAGTGTCTTATCTTTTGTTATAATGATATTTGCAAATGCCCCTATTTATGAGGATTCGGAGGAACAGATTGCCCTGGCTTGTTCCCTTCTTATTATTTAAGCTGTAAAGCCACGGGCTTGCATTGTGCTGATTTGGCCTTTTCTAGAGTGAAATCTTTCCTCCCCCCCCCCCCGGTTCATTATTTATTGTACAAATTGAGTATCATATAATGAGGTAATATTAGCTTCTCCAGGCATGGGAACTTGGCAGATGGCGTACAGGTTAGAATCCATTTATGTTGCTTTCACCGCTGGAGTTCTTTTAGATCTTAACGTGAAGTATAAGAAGATAATCAAAGCAATGCTTCTATATGTGGCCAGTACACAATTCATTCTACCTGTGAGAGTATAAGAATTGAAATATTTTTTAATACCAGAAAACTAGAATTGGGCATCAGTTTCTGGACCTACCATGATTCCAATCTCACCAAAGTCACAAATTCCACAGCCAGTGTCCTTCAATGTTTGCAGCCACCTTTCAGTCTAGTGGGAAAAAACCCTCCCTGGAGTGAAGTCTATATGGTGTTGAACTAGTGTGCATTTAGGAAAGAGGAGCATTTCGCCAATTTACATCATATTTTTGAATAATGTCTCTAATTTCTGGTTGTAAGCTGTTTAAAAAGTTAATGACCAAGACAGATATGGTTTAATCCTCAAGACCGAAACTGTAGTCCTTCCAAACGTTTTCTAATCTCAATCTCTGTTTAGAGATCTATGCATCTCTTTGTTGCCTATAATCTTCTATATTTGACTAATAAATTTTTGAAGGTGAAGACAGTGGGAATGTATTCTAAAAGCCTCTCTCCTATGGTTTTAACTTACCTGTAAGCCTCAGGGTAGTCTCCCATATAAGTACTAACCAGGCCTGACCCTGTTTAGCTTCTGAGATGGAGAGTTTTGGGTGGTATGGCTGTAGACTGCCATAGGGCATTCTGATTTCTTTGAAGGTCCCTTTCAGGGGGCCCACTAAGCAGTTGTACAAATTGATATAAGACAGAGAGCCCAGGAAAATGTTCTGAGGACCAGTCTGAATTGATTACTAAATTATTCTCCATTCTTACAGGGGTATATAAAGTATTTAACAATAGCATGTAAATCTGAGCAATACCAAGGCCAGGTGGGTGCTCAGGTCATTGACCATCCATCATCCCAGGTGGAGTAAGGCAAATAATGCATGTTAGGATGGGGAATTGGGAGCACAGGAGTTTAATGGAGCCAGACAGGGTGAAGAAGAGGAGAGGGTGCTATAGGGGAAGAGGAGAATCTGTAGAATTAATGGGTAAAGAAAGGGTAGGGGTGACATACATGGAGGATTCTGGGTGAGAAAAGGTTGTGAGGTTTAGTTGGGGTGAAGGAGGGGCAGGAGGAGTGGACTGGTGGGGGGGGGAGAGACAGTTCTTAGAGACGTACACTTTGAGATAGATTGTAGACATTTTCTAATTTTTTTAGCTTCCTCATACCAAACACAGTAAGCTGACCATTTATGATACAGACCTAAAGAATGAAGCTGAGGCACAAAATATGATTTTAAAGAGTTTCTTTGAGCTGGAGTGAGGATAGCTGCATGGGAAATGCTTCCAAGTTGTCTTGGGGAGTGCTGTTTGGCCTTTGTTACAAGCAGGCTTTTATAGGAAAAAGGGAAGATGAGGTAGGCTGATATAAAGTTATTTGATAGGAATCCTCATTGTTTTACAGAAATAACATTGACTAGTGATTGGCTATACATTGTTGAATATAGGATATGAGTTATGTGGTGTCCAACATACAGCATTGTTAGATTATTATTATTATTATTTTTTTTTTTAAGACAGAGTCTCAAGCTGTTCCCCTTAGTGGAGTTCCATAGCGTCATAGCTCACAGCAACCTCAAACTCTTGGGCTTAAACGATCCTCTTGCCTCAGCCTCCCAAGTAGCTGGGACTACAGGTGCCCACCACAATGCCCAGCTATTTTGTTGTTGTTGTTGCAGTTGTCATTGTTTTAGCTGGCCTGGACCAGGTTTGAATGCAGCAGCCTTAGTGTATGGGAACAGCGCCCTACCCACTGAGCTACAGGTGCAGCCTGTTAGGTTAATTTTCTGGCTGTTTGGCCCCAGTCCAGAGTCCATATAGCAAGGGGCTTCAAGAAATGATTACTTAGCTCAGGGGAGGAGTGAGACTGACTGCTGTCACATTTCAGTGTCTCTCTGGGCCTGATTATTTAAAGGGACTCACATTCCTCAGATAAAAAAGTTGCTTTTCTTTCTTAGTGAGAAGAGAATCTTAAGAGTCCCAAGATTTGGGGGCACTTCACAAATGAATAAGTTTAGGGAGATCCTGAATGCCTGAAAGGGGCCTTTGGAGTTCTGTGTTGTCCTTGGTAAAATTATGGCATTTTTGGAGATAATGAATGGGACTGTTGACGTAGTGGCAAAGCATATAATTGGCAGGAGTTTTTTAAGAGGGTTGAGAATTGGATTGAGAGTTTGAAATGGGCACCAAGGTTAAACAAAAACTGGCAACAAAACAAAATCAAAAGATGACTCAAAGAATGCAAATCATTCCTTACTATGCTACTGTGGACAAACGTCCAGAGCGCTGGGATCAGGGGCGGGATTTACCATGGATCCCTGGACTGCCAGTCAGGGGAAGTGTGCAGGGGGGCTGGAGAGGTGGAGAAGGTGGTCACAAGGGGTTTCCAGTCTCATTCAAGTTTGGCACCAAACTCTCTAAGACAAATAGAACAAGTAAGAAAATTGATTTCATCCAGGCCATCACAATAGGAAGAGTGCCCCAGATCTGCATGGAGTCTGGACAGGGTACTTTCGCCCTGTACTTTTGTAGGGAGGAGTAGTAGGCAAGTTATAGGTGCAGAGATTTATAGGGAAGATTGCTTTTATGATCAGGGGAGGTCTCAGTCAGTCAGCTGACCAGGAAAATGTTTATTTTTGTGTTTGGCTAGTTTCAGGACAACTGTGTGGCTAAGCATTCATGAGACAAAGAAGGCGGAGTTGAGAGTCTGTGTCAGGTCTTGGCTGCAGGTTCAGACAAAAGGGAAAAAGTCTGTGTTTGATATTGTCACAGACAATAGAGTCTCCTGTAAGTCGTAGGGGAGTCATGACAGAGAGTGTCATGACATCAAACCTTATAGGGAGAATGGTTCTTTGTGCTAAATCATTTCTTAAGGAACACAAATAGGTGGGAAGATTTCTTATCTGTCACTGTTTCAAGGGCACAGGTGAAGTTCAGGGTTGTTGAGGGTTCTCAGTTCTGTTTGAAAATTTGAGGCTAGTTCTTGTTATTAGAGAGCCTATATGAGGGCAGTCAGGTAGTCATTCCAACCACTACACATCCATGCCACTAGCTGCAGGACATTCTCCTGCCCTGAACAATGACTGAGTGATAGCTGGGCGGAGGGAAGACATTTAGAGGTGTTGATAAGTGTTTTGAAAGTGAGATACCAGAGCTGGGACCCTCCCTGGCATAGAGTTGGATGAGCTGTTGGAAAACTCAACAGTTAAATTTAAGGCTTTTGCAACTGTTTGGGAAGAGAGGCACATCAGGTCATGATCCTTTTAAGGAATGTTCCAGAGGTAGCTCTGAAAGACAAAAATCATAAAAGTCCACCCCCTTGTACCTCCTGGGGTCTAAGATGTTCCCTCTTTAGATTCTGAGTTGTTGTTTTCCCTCAACTGATGCAAAATCATCGTGGTCCATTCTAGTAGCTGTAAGTTTGCCTTACAGTTGTCCCCTGCTAGTTCCCAGACCTTTCATCTGAGTGGGTTAGGTGCAAGATAGACAAAGGCACTTTTTATAAATTTACAGAGATTTATTATGTTCTGTACTTTGGCCCACATGAGTCACTGTAGGGGGACACAGTGAGCAATGTACTGAACCAAGTGGTAGTTTTCCTTACCATCTAGGGCAATGTCGATCCAACCAGAAAATCCAGGTGTCTGAACCAGAATTAAATGTAATCTCTTAGGCGCCCTTCTGGCTGGGCTGCCACCCAGTGGATTACCAACCACTCTAGTCTGGAATTGCTGGTAGAGGAAAGAAAGAAGACTGTATCCAGAAATGTTTAAGACAGAATCTCAGATTTTTAAAATATGGCTACATGGGCCAGGCACGGTGGCTCACACCTGTAATTCTAGCACCCTGGGAGTCTGAGGCAGGTAGATCACCTGAGCTCAAGAGTTTGAGACCAGACTGAGCAAGAGTGAGATACCATCTCTACTAAAAACAAAATAGAAAAAACTGAGGCAAGAGGATCTCTTGAGCCCAAGAGTTTAAGATTGCTGTGAGCTATGATCTCCCCGGTGGTCTACCCAAGGTGACAGAGTGAGACTGTCTCCAAAAAAAAAAAAAAAAAAAAAAATGTCCAAATGACCTTCAAAACCTTTTGTTCTGATCCTTACCCAGAGAGCTGCTGAAAGCTGATGCCTTTCTGAGGCCAGCCATATTCATTGACCAAACTGCCTTACTAAGGTTTGTGGACCAGGAGTTGGAAAGGGAGATAGATGGAGTCTGAAGTCTGTGTGAGTCAATTTTTGAGGAGGCTGTTCCAGTGCTTAACAATACCAGATACCTGTGGCTGGTAAGGAGTATGGAATCCCATCAAATACCTTGACATCAACTTGTTGTTATGTGGCTTTTGTAATAAAAGCAGTACCATTTTCAGGCTGCAAATAGTCCCTAAACTACCTGAAAACTCTATAATTGTGTGGCTTGAAATAGCTAAAGTCTCCATATTTTAACTTGAAAAAATGTCAACCTTAGGGAAAGTTCTGAGAGGGGGGTCTGAGGGGTGATATAAATTTGCCAGGAGCAAGTATGGCCACACCTCATATGATGTGACCCTCCTTATCACAATAGGTCGTCTTTTAGGAGTCACAAGTTTGGGATATAATAGTAGCTTCTGCCTCAGAAACATAGAGTCCTGTAATTTGTGTCCAGTTTATGGCAATGGATGCATTGCCATGTCTAATGTGATGATGGATCCAGGCAGCAATGGCAGTATTCTAGGCAGTTAAGGCTCAATCAGCTCTTGATTCCACTCAGTTTCATCAGAGAGTGGACTCTTGCCATGGTAATCTACATGGATGACCCTGACTATTCAATTGATAGCTGCAGTTTGTTTCCACAGTGTGTGATACCAAAGAGGGCTGACTAATCGCAGTCTGTAGTCTTCCGAGTGGTAGGCTGAACAGCTAGGCCATTGGAAATAGCTCAAGAGTCAATAAATATTGAAGGGAATATTGGGGAGAGTATGACAATGGCCTGCTAAGTGGAGCATCCACATCTATTCCCAGTTCTGCTGTGGCTGAACAGTCACACAGTCAGTGGAAACCATCAGATTTCAGCTTAGCCAAAACATTAGTAGATCGTCTCTAGGCATTTGGGCGAAACTGTGTGAATTGAGGGCCCCATTAAGTCTAGCAGCCTTGCTTTGGTTGGCAGATTGGGAAATAAATTTACCCCCCAAAGGATCGTTGTCCCATTTTCACATAAAGCTGAGATGCTGCTGGAACCAGGCCATTTGTGTGTGTGTGTGTTTTTTTGGGGGTTTTTTTTGTTTTTTTTTTTGTTTTTTTTTAGTTCAGATTAATTTGAGGGTACAAATAATTATGTTGTTTGCATTTGTTTGGTGAAGTCCAAGTTGTAGTTGAGCCCTTCAACCAGAAAGTGTGCCACGTACCCTTATATTGTGCCCATTAGGTGAGAGCACATGAATCCCCCTCCTTCTGCCTTCCCTTTACTTGAATTTAATTGTTTTTTTTTTTCTCCTATGTGGGCATGTGGTTGTTCGTCTAGTGGTTTCCTATTAGTATTGAGCATGTTGGATACTTGCTTTTCCATTCTTTTTTTTTTTTTTTTTTTTTTGGCAGAGTCTCATTATGTCACCCTTGGTAGAGTTTCGTGGCATCTCAGCCCACAGCAACCTCAGACTCTCGGGCTTAAGAGATTCTTTTGCCTCAGCCTCCCAAGTAGCTGGGACTATAGGCACCTGCCACAATGCCCAGCTATTTTTTTTGTTGCAGTTGCCATTGTTGTTCAGCTGGCTTGGGCCAGGTTTGGACCTGCCAGCCTCGGTGCATGTGGCCGGCTCCCGTAACCATTGTGCTATGGGCGCGGAGCCATTTTTCCATTCTTGCGATACTTTACTAATGAGAATGTTCTTCAACTCCATCCAGGTTAATGCAAAAGGTGTAAAGTTTCCATTTTTTTTTTTTTTTTTTTTAATGGCTGTGGAATACTATTCAGCCGATTGTGCTTTTGAATATACTTTTCCTTTTGATAAGTAAGGCATGCTGTGCCCTCTCCACCTTGTTAGTCATGGAGTCTGACTCAACCTACCACAAAATGGGAATATCCATCAGGCAGAGAGTCACAATGCCTCTGTTGGTCAGTTTAGTTTTGACAAGGGCCTAACACTAGGCTAATAGCTGCCTTAATAAGGGACATAGGTAGTAGCATGTAGGGAACATGACAAATCCAAAACCCCAAGGTGCTCTTCTAGATGGAGACTTCTTCCCTCGTTAGAGACCCTATTAGGTAGAATGGTCAGTTACAAAGACTAGGAGCTCAGGGTCACTGAGGGTTAGGAGGCCGTAAAGGTAGAGAGCAGAGAATATGCCACAGCTTGCTGGACAGAATCCCACGTTGCCTGTTGGTTTGGGTCCTGCTCAAAGGACATTGGTTCTCAGTTTAGTCAGTATAAAGGATCTAGTAGAATGTCTAAGTGAGGCATGTAATGTCTCCTATAACTGAGGTACCCAGTATGTTCTCATTTTGAGTTTCCTTTTTGGTGTGGTGTTCAAAGTGATGGAAATATTTTCTTGACTGTGATTGGGATAGAGCATGGTGAATCCACCCAGAGGTCCCAGACACTTACTTGGTGAGCAGGCCTCTGAATTGTGTCAGGGTTTACCATCCACCCCTGATGGCAAAGACATGCTAATACCATAGTCAGAGCCATTGAGACTGAAGTTTCTGACTTGCCAACCAAGAAGACTGAAAATCTATAGTGAAAATTTTGGACATCAGGGGCTAGAGATACCCTAAGGCAGGGGTGGCGAACAAGTTTGACACAAAGAGCCAAAATTTTAAACTGTGAGAGTTAGAGAGCCACACCACGCAGTGACCTGCCAAAACAGACAAACACTCACACAAAAGCATATAATTTTAACAATAATATATTAAACAC
>CAUYPK010050353.1:0-36923 GCA_963574355.1 Loris lydekkerianus | reverse complement strand
TCTCCCATTCTGAAGGCTGTCTGCTTGCTTTACTTACTGTGTTCTTGGCTGTGCAGAAGCTTTTTAGTTTGATCAGGTCCTAGAACATTAGTGCATTCAACCAGAGTCTTCACCACTTTATAACAAGAATAGCCTTGTCTCCCTTGTCCAATAACACATTCCTCATTTCCATTTCAGAACTCATCAGAAGGCTGTCTGCTTTTGGTACTTTTACCAAGTGCAGAATCACTTAGGTATTCCCTAAGAAGATTCAAGCTTTCTCTACAGCTCTCCTCTCCTAAGCTGTCACACTGTTGTCCTTAGAGCTCCATTCATACCAATATAGGATATTTCTAGCATGCATCTCACAGCTTTTGCAGGTTCTACCCATTATTTCATTCCCAATCTGCTTCAGCATTTTTAGCTATTTGTTATAGCAGCACCCCACTTCTCAGCACCAATTTCTGTCTCAGTCTATTCAGGCTGCTATACTAGAAGCCATAAACTGGAGGCTTATATAAAAAACAAACAAACAAACAAACAGAAATCTATTTCTCATGGTTCTGGAGGCTGAGAATTCTAAGACCAGTAGGAACCTGCAGATTTTGTGTTTGGTTTGAGCTGGATTCCTGGTTCACAGATAGCTGTCTTCCATCTATAAGCTCACATGGCTGAAGAGGTGATGAAACCTCTCTGTAACTACTTAATAACAACACCAATCCCATTCATAAGGGCTCCATCCTCAGGACCTAATTACTTCCCAAAATCCCTACTGCAAAACACCCTGAAAATGAAGGTTGGATTTCAACATATGAATTTGAGGGAGAGGAAAACATTTAACTGTAGCAGTCTCCTTTTTCTTAAGCTATTGTTTTCCTCTTTGTTTATGTTTCTAATTTTTATACTAGATGTTTTCCTCAACTAGCCAGCAATCATTGTATATTCATTTGTTTACAAATTTTAAGTAGTTCCAGTTAAATCCATGACCTTTATTCTAACAGGAACTGGCTGGTCTATGTGGGTGCCAAAGCCCTTGGTTTTTGGAGGTTAGCTGAAAATTACTAACATGAGGCAAATGAATGAGAAGGAAAAAAGGCATACATATTTATTTAACATGTATACATAGGAGTCTTCAGAATGACGACCCTACCCCCTGATGGAGTTCAGAAGCTTAGATGCCATGTTAAGATTACAGATGCAAGCACAGAGAATGGTCAAAAACAGGTTAAGTTGATAAATCATGGTTGGTGGTAAGACCAAGTTATGAGGGGAAGAATGGAAGAGGTTTGGCTAGAAAGGTGGTCTTGTTAGGTAGATAAAACCTCACAGACTAGGAGCTTTCAGAGGGAATAGGTGGTAAATGTCTCTTTTCAGTATTTTCTAGATCCAGACAAGGGGAGGGGTAAGGCAGATTCTCCACAGATCTACAGATGCAAATCTCTCCCACAAAAGATAGCCTGGCGGGGCCACTTAAATATATGTCAAAGAAAACTATTTAGAGATAAAATATTTTGATGTCCTTCACCCATTTCAATGAAGAATCCTTAATCACTATCCTCAAGTCTTTTTAGAGAACTGATTATTATTCTGAAAGAACATTTTGTCAATCTTTTGCCTGTTGGGAGACAGCATGAGGGAAGGTACATATTTGGCTGCCAATATTTGAAATCCTAGTAAGGGACTAAATTGTGGGCTCTTAAAGTTTATTATTATTAAAATCTTATTTAAATATATGTTTATATCACTGAAAGCCTGAGAAGGATTAGGGTTTGCCTTAAGAAAATAAGGCAAAGATTGCATTGTAAACCACTTCTATCTAGCACTCAATTTTAGATTCTAAAAGTTCACAGATATACCAATGATAGAGTTTTTTTTAACTAAAAATAAAATTCTAGACCTCCAGCAGAACCCCTGTTGACCCAGAAGATGGCCCAAAAACCTTAAAACTGAGCACCTAGCCATGAAGGGAAGGGAAAAAGAACACACCTCATTAGAGTCCCTTTGTTCTGAAGTTTAGACTAATTACAAACAGGATCTACAGCCATGCAAGGCCTCCTCCCATAACCAGTTTACCAGGAGCTAAACCCCTGTTCTTCCTATAACCTTAAGATGGTAAATAAGCTTCTGAAGCCTGTTGTGAGGTAGATAATCACTCTATGGTTCTCCTCCAGTGTATGTGTTAATAAATCTCTATACCTTTTGTCCAATTTACCTGGCTTGTATAAGTTGATGTTTTATTGAACCTTCAGAGGGTAAAGGAAAAGTTTTTCCCTTGGCCTCCACACATGGAACCTATCCTTGAGAAACACAGAAATAAGTGTCCACTTCTCTGCACTTACAAGTGAAGCATGTCTTCAAATAGAAATTAGCAAGTATGATGTCATCTCCATAAAAGGGACCATAAATAGCGCCTCTGGAAAAAGAAAGGGCACCGGCAAGTCCTTCTCATAAAAAAGACCTCGACAAGCAAACAGCGCAGCCTTTTGCTTCTGTAATAACTAAAACAACTACAGAAGTAATTCCAATACATTGTTCTGAAAAATAAACATGTTATTTTGTCTTTGATAATGTGGAAACTACATAAATTATAAATTATACTTGCCTAGTGATATCTTAAACATCAGTTAATTTTTCTGTATTTCTCTCTACAATTATTTGGAAGTTTGATATTTCAACTACCTCATTAAATGCTGATGTGTGGCAAAGACTTCTAAGTGCTAGAAGAGGCTCATGTCTGGTCAGTCCTGAGCACGCACTTAGGATGGTAGGGTGGTTAAGTGGGTGCTGGGTGGCAGATATAATTTTCACAGCGTTAAAATATCCATACAGCTGGATGCATAGGGAGTGCCTATAAATATTCACCTATAAATACTTAAGTATTTATAGAGATATTTGAGTATATATCCCCAGAAAGAAAACTGGATAAAGGAGTAGAACATTCCAGAGATTATTGTTCTCATCACTGACCCTGGGATTTATCTCTTCTATATGTGGTGATGAGAATGACAGCCCCAGCCCAGGCTTTAATGATTACTTGAGAAATGTAAAAGCCTTAGCCATTTGCCAAACCATAGTGCATTGTGGAATAAAATGGAACTTATCTGAAAATCAATTCTACTGGGTTAACTATATTAAGAAATTTATGTGGACTTTTTAAATCTTGATTTTTTTCTGAAAAGGAAGAAACTGTGTCAAACTAGAAAACAAATAAAAGATGTTCTGTTTTCATATTCCATGTTTTAGGAGCTCTATTCATTAATTACACAATATAATGATCAGAAGAAATCCAAATACCTGTCCCCAGCATGACTTGCTTGGGTATATAGTTCATTCTCTGGCTTTTATTGTTCTGATTCAGCGTCAGTCATTTGTTAGCAACTCATACATAACTTCAAAAGAAATACTGAACAAGAAATAAGTAATATCACTCACTATATCTCTTTGCAATTACATTTCTTATACGCAGCTCATCCGCAGAATAGAATAATTATAAGATAACACGTCCATTTCATAACCAGGCATATCTATTTTTGGATAAATCCATTATATCTTTTTCTATTATGAGTTATAAAAACAATTTCTTGCAGAAGCCAGTGCAACTACTTTTCCTATCCACTCAGAGCTAGACTAGAAGTTATTTCAAGAGCAGGCAGATGCTGGAATAGAGAATTTAGAGTCCATAACATCAACCCCCATAACATCTGGTACTTTCGCGAATGTTTTTTAAACACTACTATTTTTTTTCCTGGCATATTTTTCTCATCATTTATTTTTGGACTCATTCTACCATTAGGCTTAGCCTCATTCTTTCTGCTATGTTTTCATTTAACAGCACTGCATTAATTCAAATACGTATTTATATATTTATTCATTCATCAGCTATTTATTTCATGTCTACTTTGTTCATGGCCTTGCTTTAGATGCTAAGGATACCACAGATAATAATCTTTATTCCATGTATTGTTAAAAAAAAAAAATAAAAAAAATAAAAATAAATAACATAAAATAAAAAATAAAAATCTGCTGTAAGTACAATTACAATTAGGAAAGAAAAATGTCATTTACAAAAAAAAACTATATTGTTAACAAAAGGGCGTCACCTAGTCAGAGAGTCAGAGAATTAGGGATTCTTCCCCAAGGAAGAGACAGCAGGGTTGGTCTTCTCTTACTGGCACCTAGACAGGGATTTATTTTTATGGAGTATCTGTGAATCCTCACAGAATTATTAGCTTTGGCAATGAACCAGATAAGAATAAGAGAGATTATGCTTAAAGTGTTCTCCTGAATTTACTTGACTGTTGGTTGGTTAGTTTTCTTTCATATGACCTACTTTACTCCCCATACCATAGGCTAATGAATGACTCCCAGATTGTGCCTATAGCTATGTTCCAAGTATCCCATAGAATATTAGCCAGTGCTCTACATTGAAAACAATTGAAACAAATGCTGAGAGATTTAAGCAGGATATATGTAGGCTAAATTCCCTTGGGGGTCTAGACAATCAGGCATGGTGTATACATGGGAAAAATATTGCCACAACCCTTACTACAGAGCTATCCAATGAAGTCATGATTGTTACTCTCACTGATGATCAGAACTTCCAGGCTGTACCTTCAGTTCTACCACATGGACACAGGGTCCTATTATGGCCTCTGCCACTGATGCTAGTCCAGTTAACTGGTTACAGCTACAACCTCTGCCATCACTCTGCCCAAAATGAATTCTTTAAGGAACTTATTTTATCCCTCCATTATCTCCCCCAGATAGAATCTAGGTTAGTTCATCTGATTATCAGAAAGTTGGTTACCTATATAGGTCAGAAGTAAAAGCTCAGCTATTAAAATAGACATCTGGCATAACAACCTGTATGGTCGAAAGTAGGCTGTATGTGAAATGGTGGTAATAGTCCCAAATAAAAAGCATTATAGGGGGAACCAAAAAAAAAAAAAAAAAAAAAAAATGACAAACCAAAAATGTTTCTACCCAGCATTATTCAACTATTTAACATAATACAACTGAAAAATGGTCTTACCCTCTTCTTAAGAGGGTCAATTCAAAATGCAATCAATTAAAAATCACATTAATCTCCAGATATGTAATCTCTCAGTAATATCATGACTTCACCCATTAATATAATAATCTCTCATAATAAGCTGTAATATCTGAGCCAAAATATAAATTCACAACCAACAACATACTTTATATAAAAGATTAGAAAAGAAGAAATTAGCACAAATAAGGGCTGTCCAGAAAATATCCAACCAGGTATGTCTCTATTTTTCATATTACATGACTTGATACCTTCCAAATAGAACATAAATATATAATTAATGTTTCATTATTCATTTCCACAAATGGTCATAAAATATTCTAGACCAATAACTTCAACTAAATCTTTCCAAACAAAGTAGAATCATTTCAAGTTCTGATCCAAGGAAGTATTTCCCCTCTCCACCATTTTTCAGGGATACAACTGTGTGAGGCTTAAATGTTTTTCTACTCTTTTCCTTGACCAGTGCCAAAATATTATGCAGAGCTCTGTGCAAATGAAATCTCAACATTTTTCTCTTTGGACAACTAGTGAGAAGGAACTTCTGATGCTTCAATGTAAGTCAGGTATAAATGTGTATGAAATGTGAACCATCTGTCCTTACAACTTCCTTGTACCCTCTTGACATACAGAGACTTAATCACTGGCACCTGTTGATGGAGCTATCTGGGAATGTCCAACTTTAGAGTTTAGTGGGGGACAAATAGAGCATATCTATATTGCCTATTGAGCCATGTTTCATAGTTGGGTCTTTAATCTCTAACACAGGCAATGACTATAGCAAAAATAGTTGAGCAAAAATACTATGACTGTGACGTTATTCTCATTTCCAGAGTTCACTATAACAAATTGGTAACAAGACTCCATACAACCTCCAGATCTGCCACAAACACTGTGACTATCTTTGAATCTGCTATATCCTAAAAGCCAAGTAGCAGGAAAGCTTTTTCTGCAGTCAGGATCATCTGTAGAACATTCTTTTGCTGCGCCCTACATAAGCATTCTGGACAGGTGACAGTCAGTCAAAGCCACACTCCCAAATGTGACATGTGGACCTTTGAAATATAAGAGGCCCACTAATGAAGGTAGCTGTATCTCAGTAGCTGATACAACACATTATAGCTTAAATTTCACTTTAGATTAGACATTTTCACCTTCCCATAAAGTCTAGAAACCTCATTAAAGCAATAGTCATCAGAATTTCAAAATTTACGGCTAATCCTACATCCGGGATGCCTAAAATCAGGTAACTGGGTCCTCACCTTGATTAGCTGCTTCAACTGGAACCATTAACTAATTAACATGATCAAGCAAAGCCTTTTAACACTATATTAAGACTTTTTAAATTTTAAAATATTTTGCATGAGCATGATTGTGCCTGAATTTTAGAAAAGATAACTGAGAAAATAAAGAGAATCACTTTATAACTGAACTGGCACACTGAATTCTGAATTTCTGGTAAATGCACTCACTTTTAACATTACTACTGCCTTGATCTAGCACATCAGAATCCATTTGCATAAGTACTCTCCAGGTTTTTCCATTTTTAAATCACAAAAATCTTGTAATGTTGAGATGAGAAATATCTACCCCTTTTAACCTGGCTTATATAAGTGACTTCTTAGAAAATACTTGGATCTGGGATCTGTTTCCAGTTATAGGGCAGGAGGCAGCAAAATGAATTTGAGTCAAGCAAGGGAGACTTCGTATTTTAATGGAACTGTTTATTCTAGGTATATTGGCCAACTTCTGTATTTTTGAGAGGGTAGAATAGGTCAATTCTGCAAGTGTTGGAAAAACTACAAATTGGATTAAATTGTTGACACTGGAATGAACTATAATTGCTGAAATTATCTCATCCCCTTGCTATAATGGAATACCTTAGTGGGGGTAATTTTTAAAAAGAAATTTGTTTGGCTTACAATTCTAGAGTTTGTAAAGCCAAGGCCATAGCAACAGCATCTGGCCAGGGCTTTTGTACTTCGTCATAACATGGCAGAGAAAGGAAAGGACAAGAAAACACATGCAAAATAGACCAAAAGAGAGAGCTGGACTTGCTTTCAAAACAACCAGCTCTATGCAGAACTTATTTCCCCAACAACTAACTAATTAATCCATTCATGAGAGCTCCATCTTCATGACCCCATCACCTCTTAAAAACCTCATTTCCTAACACTGTTACATTGACAATTAAGGTTCCAATACATAACATTCTGAGGGACAAATTTAGCCATAGCATTCAGCCCCTGGGCTCCTTTTTCATAATGTAGAATGCATTAATTTTATTTCAATAGCCCCCAGAGTCTCAACTCAACCTGCACCAATTCAAAAGTCCAAAGTCTAGAATCTTATCTGAATTAGGTATGGATAAGACTAAAGGCATGACTCACTCTGAGGCAAATTCTTTTCAGCTATCATCCTATGGAATTAAACAAGTTATCTATTTTCAAAATACAGCGGTGGGATACGCAGAGGATAGACATTTCTATCTAGGGAAGAAATAGGTTAAGAAAAAAGAAGTAATAGTCAAGGAAGTCCAATACCCACAAGGAAAATAACATTTAGTCTTATCGTTAAAGAATAATCTCTTTTGACTCATTGTCTGGCACCTTGAGCACACTTGTTGGGTCACCAAAGCCTCAAGCACACTGCAGCCTGAATGTTTTGGTGCTTTACTGTTTTTTCTGCCAGGGATCCTAATTTGTCACCCATAAGTTTTGTGTTCTATAAAGTCCAAGAACACAGGCACAGTTCTCCTTTCTTTGCAACTGTGTGCCAGGAACGGTCTTTACTCCAGTCTACAATTCCTTGTTCCTCATTTCCATCTGAGACCTCATCAGAACAACCTTTACTATCTACATTTCTACCTGAATTGTGATCACGACCACTTAGGTAATCTCTAAGAAGTTCCAGATTTCCCCTATTTGACTCTTCTGAGATCTTGCCAGAATCACCCTTAACATTCCGTTGATAGAAATACAGGCCTTTCCTAGCCTGCCCTTCCAAACTTCTCCAGCCTCTACTCATTACTCAGTTCCAAAGTTGCATCCACATTTTAAGGTGTTTGTTATAACAAGGACCCCAGTTCTTAGTACCCATTTTCTGTCTTAGTTCATTTTTGGTGGCTATCACTAAATTCTTTAGATTACACAATTAAAAAAAAAAATACTTTTTTTTGGCTCATGGTTTCAGAGTCTGAGAAGTCCAAGGGCATGCTATTAGCATATGGTCAGAGTTTTCTTACTTTGCCATAGGCAAGCAGGTATGAGTAAATGAGACAGCAAGAGCGAGCCCAGTTTCCTTTACAATAGCCTGCTCTCTGGAGAACAAAGCTAATCCCAGGAAAACTGATTCACTCCCAGAAGACCTACCTCACTCCCAAGGTAACAGCATTAATCCCTTCCTGAGTGCTGCACCCGTATGACTCTACCCCTTCAGGCTCTAACTCTTCACTGTGCTGCTTTAGGTATCACATTTCCAACACAGGGACTTTGCGGAGACACACTTAAACTACAGCAGGGATAGAAAATGAGGGTGGGGTGATATTGACAGAAATAAAAAAAAAAAAAAAATCAGAAAGATACAAGTGTTTTCTTTCTTTTTTTTTTCTTTCCATTTTCTTAACTGTTCATTGCCAGCACAGCCTAACTGGAGGGTGACTGGCACACCAGACATGTGGTTTGCTGAGTGTTAGACCCAGCCAGTCAAGTCAGTACAGAAAAGTGAGTTTGAAGTTTAGTGAGACTACCTGGCATTAAGCATCTAAAATACCATAAGTGAATAGTAATGACTTTGAAACCATGTTTTGAGTTTATATTTTGAGACATCTAGCTTGCTGATCCCTTTCTTTAAGCTCTGAAGTACTACCAGAAACATTCACTCAGCACCCAAGTTCTTAAATTATTTATTCTTTGTAAAGAGCCCCATGGTAGTCATCCTCCCTACAACTCTCAAAGACTTGCCTTCAATAGGCACTTTTTATTCAGGTTATCACCAGTGTTATTTTGATTAAGTATTTTTTTGAACTCTGTGTTATGAATGCCTAGTTTCCCAGCCTTTAGCTATATTTTCACTGTCACCAAATCTATTGCAGAAGGACTACATAAGTAATCCAGATTCACTCTCAGCCACTAATGCAGAAAAATACATTTCTTAAAAGATATTTTTTTTTTGGCTCACAGGATTCCTTCAAAAGCTGGAGAACCAGGCTGACAGAATATTCAACTGGTAAAGGTTCTGCTGCAACCACTTCCGAGCACCAGCTATAGTTTATACTTCAAGCTTCACCAGCATGAGAAAGCCGCTAACACCAGGACACTGCTATCCCTGGACACTAAACACAACTCCCAGTGCTACCACATTCGTGTTTTGAATATTACTAAATTTGATCCACAAGTCTTGGCTGGCTGAATTTGCTTGGTGGTGTCTGGGCCAAATGCTCATACTCTCACCACAAAGGACAGGCTGAGAGAGCAAGTAAGCAGGATTTTCATCTTCAGCAGGGACAGTTGATCCCCGTTGTTCTGTTGTGGAGATCTGGAACAGAAGTGGCACTTTGAAAAGTTGCCAGGTCTTGAGCAAAAGATGAGGGGAGGGTCCTTCTTCCCTTATTAACCAGCCATTAGATTGGAGCTATACCCAGGGAAGGGACGTGCTTTTTGGTGAGGAGACACTTCAGCTGAGGAAAATTACCAAGGAGCCGCTGTTACTCCTGGAGGCTTACTCCCAATAGTGAGAAGTGTTGCCTTAATTCTGAAGGAAATAGCCCGACTCAAAGTTCACTACAGCCATAAGCTCCTGCATTGTTTCTCATCTGCCTTTGAGAGTCAGTGAAGTTTAATTCCTTTTCCTCATAGGCCAAGAATATTGGTGAGCACATTTTTTACCACTTCTGAATCTCTTAAGTTTTATTCAATTGTAATAGTTGTGTTATGAGACTTATAAGTTGATATAATTCTTAAAAAGTATGAAACCTAGAATTGAACAGATTATTTGGATGTGTTCTCTGCCCAGGGTATACAATAAAACAACTTTTATCCATATGCTCTTGTCATTTTATAAAGACTTCTGTGACTTAGAATCCAACCCTGGGCATGGCAGTGATAGTGCCAAATCCTAACCTTGAGACCACCAGGAAGTTGCTCTTCACATTTTAACTCAATCTATAATCACATTACATTTTTGACAAACCTCACCTTACCTTGATTTACACCAAAGTGAGGCTCAATGCATACTTCTGGTTTTCTCTCACATATTGCTGTTCTGCCTCATTCTCTCATTTTGTTCTCTATAGTTTTGTGTTTTATTGTACACAATGACAGAAACTCATGTTTCTAAGAAATTCCATCTTGTTTCTTTCAAAAATGTAAGTGTAAATTTTCTAAAGATTCTGTCTTGTTCTCTATCCATGACACCTCGTCTGAAATATAGTAGGTGCCCAATAAATGGTTTTTGAATGAAGACACAGAGTTTAATTTCTAACCCGATACATAAGGTGCTTTAGTCAAATCCAAAATCAGATAAAAACCCTCAGTGTTCTTTGTGTGAAATGACTCCCTTCCATTGTTGTTCAGAGACTTGACAAAATATAATAGAGACAAAAGAGAGCGATAGTCTCATATTTCTGGGCCTGTGTGTTTCAATTTCCTTGAACTTTCTTCAGTGGAAGAAAGCAGCTTTGTTAACAGATATCCTTGTGATTTTGAGGAGTGATGAGAAAATTCCAAACCAACTCTTTGCTTTTAATTTAATTACATTGACAGAGTCCTACACTAAAAGTAACACTAGCTATCAATCAACTGTACCTGCTCCTGTGCTCTGGAAAAACTCATTTCAGCTCTTTTTTTCACCTCTTTTATCACTGTCTTCCTTTTTGTGATTAAGCTAAGATCAACCATCTTTCCAAAGGGAAGTCAGTATTCAATCCAGGTTCATTTTTGATGGGCAAAATCAATTGGATGTAGTTTCTCCACCTTGTAGCTCACCATTAACTAAGGTTTTTGTTTGTATTGTTTTCCTCACAAGTAGAACACATTTGCAATCGATACCTTTTTCCTAAGGAATGATTACTTCTTAGCCACAGGGTATCACATAGAAAATTTCAAGGAAAAGAGATAAGAAGTAGCTTGCACCGGGCTAATTTAATGGACCAACCATTTCCTCACACTCCAGTTCAGCCTGAATATCTGTTTTAATTACAGCACAAAGTTCAGTTATTGATAAAACATCATATATAATTACAATCCTATGTAATTTGGAGTTATTACAGCTTGGTGCTAAGTAATAGTAGAAAAATGGCAGTTGCCTTTTAAGTAGCAGCCTCCTGTTTCATAAATTACATGTAGTTGAGGTAATTACTTGAAGTTCCTCGGAAACAAAAGCTACTTTTTTCAAGTACAAAGAAGGCAAGAATTTATACTCTTTTAGTGATCTATTGCTGTGTGAAAGAAAGTTAAATTTAATAAAATGGATGCATTTTTTTCAACATGACATGCAATGTTCTAAGTGCTGTATTTGTAATAACTCATTTACACTTACGTGTTACGAATTACTATACTCATTTTAAAAATTAGAGAGCTGAGACAATTGAAGTCAAGTAAATTATGCAAGTTCACAGAACTAACAAGAGGATTGTCTAGATTTGAACTGAGGCAGTCTGAAGCCCAGTTCATTATCTAAACACACATTACTATTGCCCTGAAGAAGGAATTATCTGCATACTATACATAAGTGAAAATTCCCCACTGGCAAATTATGCTTATTGTTAAAGTAAAATATATTTTTTCTGGTTTTCAATTTTTTTTATCCACCTTTACTTTCCTATATAGCATGACAATCCTTGATATTAAATCAGCCACTGTTTACCTGAGTGTCACCTGTGAAGATTCCATTAGGGAATGATAAATTTTTGTGAAATGACACGTAACTTTAGAGATTCCAGTGGATGAGCACTTTCAAAGTCTCTAGGTATAATCAGGGGCTCAGGATTTGTTACTAATTTTGTAACTATAATATATCACTCAGTACCTCTAGATTTTAGACTTTTATGCCTTACAGCAAGTTTTTAAAAAGCACAGAACTTTCACTTCGGAGTAAAGAAAACTTATCACTGTGCCTTGATTACAGGCTTAATCCTAATTATCATCTGTACCATTTACTTGGCATGTCCTGAATGATTTGCAAACATTATTTCATTTAATCCTCACAAATTTATGAAGTAGATATTATTTTTAGTTGAGGAGACTAAAGCTTAGAGAGGTTAAAGTAACTCTCCTTCACTTTCTGACTCTGAAATCTTCATGCTCTCCCAAACAGGATGGCTTATGAAATAATTAAGACAAATAAGATTATAGGCCAGGCACAGTGATTCATGCCCATAATCCTAGCACATTGGAAGGCCAAGGTGGGCCGACTGCTTGAGCTCAGGAGTTTGAGACAAGCTTGAGCAAGAGTCAGACTCCATCTCTAAAAAATAGCTGGGTGTTATGGCAGGCACCTGTTGTCCCAACTACTTGGGAGGCTGAGGCAAGAGGATCACTTGAACCCAAGCGTTTGAGATTGCTGTGAACAATAATGCCATAGCACTCAATCCCAGGACAGCTGAATGAGATGCTGTCTCAAAAAGAAAGAAAGAAAGAAAAAGAAAGAAAGAAAGAAAGAAAGAAAGAAAGAAAGAAAGAAAGAAAGAAAGAAAGAAAGAAAAGATTACAGACAAATTCCCCTGGAAGCTGTGTTAGTATTCTTATTATTATATGTAAGGCCCAGTAAGAGTACAAAAGAAATCAAAAATCAGTTATAAAATGGGAGTATAAATATAAAGAATTGATAACTGCATATAAAACTAACACTTAGGTAACTAAGAGAAATGTAAGGTACCACAGAAGTAGCAACTAATGGAAGTAGAAATCACTCCTAGGGTAGAGGGATCAAAGGAAAGAGTTTAGGATTCTTAAGATGTAGAAAGAGGTTCCAAAACAGCTGAACTTAGAACTATGAGAAGAAGTAATTGGTTGGCTGGTGATGATTTCTATGGAACAGAAAAAAAGAAGGCTGGTCTTGAAAACATTAGGAAAACTGCTAATCGGACTCAGCTGTTTGGAAGATCGGGTGGCTGAGGCAATAAAGAAGCACTGCTGATGGTACCTTCACAGGAGCCACAGACAAACAGGAATTCCACAGGAAATAGACAGGAAGAAGCAAGTCCCATCTCTCTCCTCCAGCCTTGTGGTTGCCGTTGGTGTAGGGCCTCACCTAGAGCCACCAAATAATGCAGAAACGTAGATTGACGATGCCAGTTCTAACCTCACAGTAGAAAATTGAAGGTGAGTTTGGAACTCAAATGATATAATAACTCATACCATGTTAAAATTAATTGTAGATCTCACATGCACACTTCAATCTGTTTGACTTTAGAATCAGTCTTTCACATGTCTGCAGGTCTATGGGAGACCCTCTGTCTTTAAAATTCAGTGATTTGAATTTTTTTTTTTAACACAATCTTTCTTTTTACCTTTCTTTCTACGATCATCTCTCTAGTGCTTTCACTACATTCTTTTGTATCCTGACCTTTTATCATCTAGAACACCAAATTATGGTTTATAAGTGGTTAGTAAAAAAAAGGTGCCAATAGGGGGCAGCACCTGTGGCTGAAAGAAGTAGGGCACTGGCCCCATATACCAGAGGTGAAAGGTTCAAACCCAGCCCCTGCCAAAAACTGAAAAAAAAGTGGGAGGGGGACAATAGGCAAAAAAGGAAAATGTGAAAAAATAGACCAAATAAGTTCAGATTTTATACTTCTACAAAACAACATGTGTCTTTCAGATAAAATATCAGGTGACTTTTATTTTAGCATTCTCAACAGAAAGTAGACAGAAAAATGTTGCACATGTATGCAGGGTCTATTCTCAATACTTCTCTCAAATACATGAAGTAGACAGCAAAATGAATTATTTGCATTGTCACGATTGCATTGGTTTCATAAATATTTTATCATCAAATCCATTTTGTACTACAATATCCCTATTGCTAAAATTATTTTTGCCTTTAACAATAGCACTTGGCAGAGATACAATGTAGGATGAATAATCAGTATAAAGTCTTATGTTTCTTTTATGAGAACTCTGCCAATGCCAAAGCATATTGAACAAATTTGTGTCACCCCCTTTAACAGATGCTGGAATATAGTTTTGAAAACAAATATAATCAATAAGTATGTATTAAGTTTCTACCGTGTGCCAGGGTCCGCACACTGGGAATGTACAAAAGAATAAAGAGAACAGCATCTAATATGTACAACTTGTAAATAAGTGTAAGTCAAGATAAAAATATAAACAAAGGATCAGAGAAAGGAAAAAAAGATTAAAATAATTATGGAAAACTACTATGTATAACTCTATGCCAATAAATTTTAAGATCAACATGGTAGAGTGATATTTAGGAAAACATAAATTACAAATGATTCAAATGGAACAGAAAGAAAACTTAGACCATCATTAATCATAAAAGAATCAAACTTTGCTAAAAGTCAAAATAGGTGGTAATCTCACATGGTTTAACAAACACATTTTAGCTAATTTTTAAGGTCATGTTAGCTGTCTAAATTAACAGATGCTATTTTATTTAATGGATAAAAAAATAAGTATTTAAAGTATCCAAAATTAACACACAAACACAATGTATATCTGTATCTATGTCTATATTTTATTCAAACTGTTAAAAGAAAAACCAGAATTCTTGCTCCTTGGTCTTTCAATGTAAAGGGAATATCCATTAATCTACATGTTTGCTCTGTATTATCCACCACACTTACCCATGGAAGGAGAAGTGTGGTGTATGGTGGATGAGTTTAGGCTAAGCGAAGGGGCATAAATGCCTCCCACCCCATCCTGCCTTTCTCTTTCTTTGCATTCTGTCCACCAAAACAATATGCTGTCTGACAAGTCATCTGCAATAGATTCAATAGCACATTGTCTGTGCCTTGGAGGGACCCGTACTTTGCCAGCACCATCAATAACTTGCCAGGTAAATTTAATCCTGGGACCCAGAGTTAGGAGATGTAGGAGTCCCACTATTTTATAACAACTAAACCATGTCTTTTCAGCTAGCCTGTCTCTGTGGGGAAAAAAAAAAAAAAAAAAGTTGATATTTTTCATCCTACACTTTGATTAAACTTTAGCTCCTCCATTTTAAAAAACTTAAATGATATATTTTATTTAGATAACACTAAAATATTATCATTTCAACATGTAATCAGTATAAGATATTATAGAGATATTGTACATTCTTTCTTTTCTTGTACTAAGTCTTCCAAATCTGGCATGTACTGTGCACTTTACAGTTCATTTCAATTCAGACATTAAATTTTCATCAGGGATACTTAATTTCTATTTAGAATTCATAAAATTTACAATTGAAAAATAAGATTGACATATCCAAGTTGTTCCAAAAAGTTTGTCAGTAATTGGATTGAATATCTATTTTAACTATAACTTTAACTTAACTAAAATTAAATGCAATTAAAAATTCATTTTCCCACCTGCACTAGCCACACTGCAGTTGTGGTGTGCTCAATGGACACCACAACTCCAGACTCAATTCCTTACTCTCTTTTCTAATTTCTATCAAATTTTTCTTCAGAATATCTTTCACATTTACTCTTCCTCTTTAGTTCAACACACTTCTTCCATCCCTAAATTCTTAATATATTTTTTTTACTTTGATAAGACAATGTTAATTATATAAGGGTCTTAAAACTAAGTTCATAAAGGCATTCTAGAAAAAGTGCTACATATCTCATTGCTGAATATCCCCTCCACTCACATTCAAAGTGCTACCCTTGGGAAGCTATGCACCAACACTAGCACCTAGACCATACTTCAAAGCAACTTTGAAACTCTTTCTGGAATGATCATCAGAGCAGTTGTAGTTGATCTGACAATTAAGTTCCCAAACATGCCACCGTGCACTTAAGTTGGCAGCACTGTACAGACAACTCAGAAAGGGTTCATAACCTTGGAATATCAATGTCTTATAGCTATGTTTGTGTCAATGTGTAGCAGTATCTTGCTGAGTAGCATTCATTATTGTTTTTGCATCGTTTTGTAGGCTCTTCAATAACATCTCTGATGGTCATTCCAGGAAAAGAATTTCAAAATTGCTTTGAAGGATGGACTGGGTGCTGTCATCAGTGCATAGCTTCCCAAGGCTAGTACCTTCAAGGTCACCATAGTAACATTCAGCAATGAGGTCTGTAGCACTTCTTCTAGGATGAGTTCACAAACTTAATTGTCAGACCTCATACGTCCACTAAAAATTTAATTATAACAACTAATGTATTGAGTATTTATACTATATACCAGCAACTTTTTTTTGAGACTGAGTCTATGTAACCCTAGTAGAGCACTGTGGTGTCATAGCTCACAGCAACCTCAGATTCCTGGATTCAAGAGATCTTGTTACTTCAGCTTCCCAAATAGCTGAGACTATAGACACCTGCCACAACACCCAGCTAGTTTTTCTATTTTTAGTAGAGATGGGGTCTTGGTCTTGCTCAGACTGGACTTGAACTCCTGAACTCAGGAGAGCCACCTTCTCAGTCTCCCAGAGTGCTAGAATTATAGGCATGAGCTGCTGCTGGTCCTGGCTACCAGATAGTATTCTAAATATTCTTCAAGTATTGAGTTACTTAACTGTCACATATGTAATTAAGTGGACTTTATTAATACTTTCATTTTAAAGATAAAGAAACTGAGGCATGAGAAGATTAAGCAACTCTCCCATGGTCATAGTTAGTGAGAGGAGAAGCTGGAAGTTAAAGTAACCCCACTGAGTCTCATCCAGATCCCACACTACCACTCCACTCTTCTGCCTCTCTCTCACAAGTGTGTGTATGTAAAATGATAGTTTTAGTAATGAGAGTATAGATGATTTTTACTTTCTTTCTATTTATTTATACTTTCCAATTTTTCTGCAATGAAATATGCCATTTTGTAATTTTAATTTCTTTAATAAGTCAGAAAGTTATTAGTTTGGTTTTAGTATACTCTTACTCTGAGATCAGAAAATAAACAAAATGAGTTTTTAAACGTCTTTAGACCCCAAGAATATTTTATTCTTCAGCCTCCTCTAATATCAAACAAAAAGAGCACATCTTGTTACCCTATAAATACTCAGGATACATGAAGAGTTTTATTTTTCTTTCTGTTTTAAACGTCCAAACTCAGCAGTTTCCAACCAAAGAAGTCATTTTAAATCTTACACTTTTGTGAAATATTTTCTGAAAGCTCAGGGGTCCTGCATGTTTTTGAGATTCATGCATTTCTTGGTGAAGTTCAAGCCTCAAATAATGTGTGAGAACCAAATACAGGAGAAACAAATAAAAGCCTAGAAACGATGTTCATACAGTGAAGTAGCATGTTAGAGCTTGGGGACTTTCTCCTGCGTGCTCAGTGGATGAAGCCAGGGAAGTTGGAACTAAGAAAAAACGATTGCCCTGCTCCCTGCAACTGCTCTTTCTGCATTTCTACTCTGAAATCCTGACAGCAATCTGCAAAATCACCCCTCAAAATCACCCTTTACCCTACCCCTCAATCAGTTGCCAAATCCTCTAACCTCTGCCTTCAGCAGAATTTTCATGTCTGCCTCTTTCCATTTGTCTCACAGCCTCCACCCCAGGGCAGTTCCCTCCTTAATCTCCTCCCTGGCCTAACTAGAATCTTCAGAACTGATCTTCTCAGCCCATCTCCCTGCTCTTAACTTTTGACCATACTTACCTTATAGGGATGTATTGAAGATAATCTACTCTGAGCAGGCTGCTATTTCTGGCAGAATCCTTCAGGGATTCTCCATTTAGTTTCTAACTTTCAAATCTAATCTTTTATTGTACCCTGGGCCTACTCCATATCCCAATCCTATCAGTTTTTAGACATCACACCATTCCAAATTTCAGTCACCTGGTTTATTTGCAATTCTTAGGATCTTTGCATTTTCTGTCTGGAGACCTTTCTTCAGTTCCCTCCCTTTATCTAGAAAGCACCCTTCCTCTACCTTTGCCATTGAAATGCTACCGATTATTTCAAGAGCATGTCAAATGCCAACTGTTTAAATAAGTTTTTGGGTTTTTTTCCTTAGCAACCTCTATATTACCATTCTGCACAGTTCACGTTATCTTTATGTATATTATTACTTGTGTACTTTTCTCTTTTTTGTTTCTTCCTTTCTTTCCTTCTTTCTTTCTTTCTTTTTTCCTTTCTTTTAGAAATATGGTCTCTCTATGTTGCCTAAGCTGAATTTGAACTCCTGGGCTCAAATGGGGCTCCCACCTCAGCCTCCCAAGAAGCTGGGACTAAAGATACATAATCACTTCACCCAACAGTATGCACTTAACTTTTCTGCCTACTTGTATTTCTTAAGCACCTGCAATATGTTAAGAGTATGTAGTAGGCACTTTACGTGTCTAATTTAAACCTTATAGCAGCCCTCTGAAATAGGTAGTATTAATACAGTCTCCATTTTACAGATCAGAATTCGGAAGCTGTCCTAAGTTCATTAACTTGCTCAAAGTGGCATGCTTACCAAATGGCAGAGTCATCACTGATTTAAAATATTTCATTCCAATCCACATCTGCCAGATTCTTATCCCTCATGGGTTTTTCAATACAGATTGAGAAGTCCCTTTGGGGACAATTAGCACTGGAGCCTCAGGACAAGGCAGATTGTGTTCAAGGCAGTTTTCTGCTCCCCTCTTGTTTGACTGAGATTCAATATGCTATGGGAAATGCTCCTTCGGCTCTCAGTTGGCACTTATCCTGGGCGGGCACAGTACTAAAATAATGATTCATAAAGATAAGCATCATAAAGGATGTTTAGTTTCATCTGTGACCCTGGTTATTGCAAAACTGTGAAAGGAACGCCAAGCCCCATCACACATCCAGCAGTTTAGAACTCCCAATTCTCTGACAAGTCAGTTTAGGCCTCAAGCTAAGCCTTGCTGATTCCTGATTAGATCCAGAGGGATGCCTGAGCTTTCACAAACAAGGATGCAACCTCTGAGTTGTCATTAGGGTCAGCATGGCCTGGGAAGAGTCCTGTGATTAACAACCAACACACCAACACAGGCTCGCGCTCTCTTTCTCTCTCTCTCTCTCTCTCTCTCTCTCTCTCTCTCTCTCTCTCTCACACACACACACACACACACACACACATTCATATGAAGATTAAGAACTGAGAAGAGAAAGTTTACCTTGAATTGTTTTTACACCATTTGGAATTGGAAATCCCCAAACTTGCTGGATCAGTTTTATACTGACAAATGACAATTATTATGATAATGGGTTTGTTGTCCTTTTTTGTGTGTGGGGGTTGAAGGGGTTCACTCTTTCCTTAAGAACAGTGTAAATGGATCTTGCTGACGCCTTAGGAGGCTGATGTGTATGCCTCCTAAGCTATTTTCAAACTGGCATAGGGGTCAAATGATGAAAGGGAGTACTTCATTTTGTGTTTTTCTGTTTTTTTTTCTTTCATCATCATAGCAGTCCTTAGTGAGGTTCTTAATTTGGTGTTAATTGTTAATACCCATTCAACAGTTCCAAATACTGTGTGGCAAGCTTGTATATTAGGCTCTCCAGCTTATTACCTTAAGCTTAGGCTTGTGGCAAGACCTTGTGTGATACACAAATACTGGTCAATTAAATAGCACAGGACCAAAGGTAAAATCTATGCACAAGTTCTAGTTCTCACACATCTGTATTCTTCCCCCATCAACCAAGATGATATGAGGTTTTAATTTCTTAAATGCCTACTATATCCCATAGTTGACAAAGATCTCAATGAGTTGGTAATTGAAAATGTAATAAATAGTCTTGCCTTCAGTTCAAGAGACTCCCGTGTTTGAGTCTTAGGCAAGTCGTATTATTTTGGTTGGTTACACCTTAAGTCAGTAAGGCCAGTGAGCCACAGTCACTGCTTAGATAATCCTGTTCCCTGTTGTCTTTAAAAAGGTCACTGTTTTGAACATGTAGATGGCTTAGGGAGGGTCATCATTGAAATGAATAAAAGTTGTCAAAGTCTCGCTGACTGGGGTCGTTTATGTCATATTTATGAATCTTTAAAGTCATTGATGTCATATTCATGAATTTTGAAAATCAAACATCTTTTTCATACAAAATTTTTCCCCTTCTTCTCTTCTTCATAATATGCTATTCTATAGAGAGTCTATTGCTTGAAATATCTTCATAGTAATATATCTCCATAGAGGATGGAATGGTCATTGATAATCAGTTAACAGTGATAATTTATAAAAAAAAAATTTTAACCTCTCAAACCCTCAGCCAAGTTTGACATTTGAGATTATTTTTAAAGTGCTAGACTCCTAACATTTTATGAAGTCTTTCACATTTCACGGAGATAACAGAACTTTTGTTTTACCTTCCCCACTGTAGTTCTTATAAATATTTTATTGTTGCTCCTTCCTATGGGTAAAATTTAAAAAAAAAACAACTTACTTAGGACACAACCAAATATTTTTATTTCAATAACATACAGAAACTTCTGAGTTTTCTTACTCTTCATACTTTTTTGTGTTCCTTCAGAAAGATTTTTGAAAAGGCATTTTTGATCAGAAGACATTCACCACCTATTGTCTGAATTCTGTTACCAACATTTTAGAAATACCTTGAAAAAGACTTATATGTTAGCAGAAGTCAAAAAAAGAGAGAATAGAAATTGGAAAAATATGAAATATTAAAGAACTCAAAAATCTAAACAAAGGCGGGTCATGTGCTGTGAGAAGCACTGAACAGAGTATGCTGTGGGAAGCCCCCGCTATTAAGAGAACCCACACTTAGCTGCCTACGAGGTGTCCTGATGTTTAATCCCGAGGGAAGAGAGAGGTGATGGGATTGTACAGTCCTTGCTTTTTTATGTTACAGAAAGAGCTTCTCAAACCTCATGAATCAACTCTGCTAGCTTCTTACTTTTCTTCTGCAGCTTCCTCACCCTCTCAGCCTGTCTAGAATTAAAGACAGGTAGGACTTTGTTTTGGATTAGGCTTTGGGTTAAGAGAATATTGTGGCTGGTTTGATCTTCTGTCCAATCTGCTTTCTCCATATCAGCAAATAAGGCTGTTTTTCTTATTATTAATGTGTTTGCTGAAATAACACTTACTTTACTTCAAGAACTTTTTTTTTTTTTTGCATTGTCTACTTGGCTAACTCTTTGTTAGCCAGAGGCCTCACTTTCTGCCTGTTTTTATGTGCTTTTCCTCACTAAGCTAATCATTTTTAGCTTTTGATTTAAAGGGAGAGATTGTGACTCCTCATTTTACTTGAACACCTAGAAGCCATTGTACATGATTAATTGGCCTGATTTGAATAGTATTGCATCTGAAACAATAGATATGCCCAAGGAAAGGTAGGGGGATGGGGAATGGCCATTCAATGGAGCAGTCAGAACACAGATAAAAATTAGTGGTCAGATTCGCTGTCCTATATTACTGTGGTTTGTGGCACCCCCAAACAACTAAAATAGTAACATCAAATATCAGTGATCACAGATAGCCATAACAGTAATGAGAAAGCTTGGAAATATTGTGAGAATTAGCAGAATGTGACCCACACGTAGGAAGTGAGCACATGCGTTGAAAAATGGCACTAATATACTTGTTCCAGACAGGATTGCCACAAACCTAAACAAGGGAAAAAACTCAATATCTGAAAAGTGCACTAAAATGGAATATAATAATGTAGTAAGGCAAGGCATGCTTGTACTATTTTTCCTACATAGTCATACTTATGACAACATTTAATTTATAAATTAGGTACACTAGGAGATTAACAACAACAACAACTAATAATGAAATAGCATAATTATAGCAATATGCCAACAATTCTTAAACTTTGGTGCCACAAATCACAGTTAAACATGAACACAAGTCCTATGATACTGCGATAGTCATCTGATAATGGAGATAGTTACTAAGTGACTGATGAGTGGGTAGCCTGGACAAAGGAATGATTTGAAGTTCGACTGCACCACTCATAAGACCACTGAATTAAAAATTTATGAATTGCTCACTTCTGGAATTTTCCATTTACTATTTTCAGACTATGGTTGAACATGAGTAACTGAAAATCCAAGAAGTATGACCATTCAGACAAGATGGGGTGCATTCAGATGAGATGGGGTGCATTCGGGGTGGCATGGAGACACAAATAGAACAGGGAACGTACCCAACAAATGCAAACATTGTGCCCTAATACCTTGAACCCTCAATTAATCTGAAATTCAAAAAAACAGCATGAGCATGATGAAAGGGGAATATTAGATACCAGAACAGAAAGACGAAAGGAACGTGACTCTCCTGTTCCTGCTGTGGAGTCCTGATGCCTGTTGTCAGACACTGGACTCTGTAAAAGGGTTTGATCTCTCCCTTATTTAGGCCACTGTTGTTTCCAATATTTGTTACTAGCTGTACAGCATTATTTATACTTGATTCTGACACACAAGAAAATGCATATTATCAATCTGGAAGCTAGGAAAAGCATAATGAGTGGAGAAATTCCACTTGAATAGAGTAGAAAATTAAGAGCAGTTCAATAAAGCAGCAGACCCAGATTAAAAGGCCTGGGGGGATTCTTCAAACCAATCAATTAATCAAGTCAGAGCAATGGAAATATTGACTACCATCATGCTCCTCATGGGCTAACTAGAAGCAGAGGTATTAATATTTTCCTTTAGATTAAATAATCAAATAGTGGTTCTGTAACCAAAGGGATAAGGAGGAGTTATAGAAGGCTTGAATAGACCACCACACACTAGTCCAGGAAAAAAGCAACCAGAAAAATCAACCTAGATAGAGTATCTCCCTCTGTCCCAAAATCTCCAGAGAGGATACAATAAAGAAAAGAGATAGGCTGGGCTTGGTGGCTCACACCTATAATCCTAGCACTCTGGGAGCCCGAGGTAGGTGGATTGCTTGAGCTCAGGAGTTTGAGATCAGCCTGAGCAAGAGTGATACCCCATTTCTACTAAAAATAGAAAATTTAGCTGGGCATGGTGGCATGCACCTGTAGTCCTAGCTACTTGGGAGGCTGAGGCAAGAGGATGGCTTGAGCATAGGAGTTTTAGATTGCTGTGAGCTATGATGCCATGACAAAATATTGAGACTCTGTCTACAAAAGAAGAAAGGAAAACAAAGAAAAGAGATAGATGATTAGCAAATAACCTTGAATCACCAATCATTTGCAGAAAACCAGAAGGCATTTGAATAAATCACCAAACATGTACTAAATTAAAACAGGGAAATCAAAACTCAAAAGATTTTACAAAACAATTTTTAAATAATAAAAAAAAGTTAATAATTCCATATAGTTGAGAAAACAGCACATCTAGAAAAAGAGTAGCACATCTGAAAAAAAGAATAACTTATTCCATAATCTTTAATATCATAATTTTAAAAAGTGATTTAAAATTAATCAAACCTCCGGCAAAGTGTTATTACATTTATTTAACAAACATCTATTGAGCTTTGTTTCTAAGTTCCACATCCTATTTCAGATAATATGTTACAATAGGGAACAAAACAATATAGATCTGTGTTTTAATATGATTGTATTTTCAGTGGCTTGAGACAAATGAATAAAAGATGTCTCTGTCACTCTTATCCCTTTGAAGCCTACGTAAACATTTTTTTTTTTAATAATGAAAATAAAAATAAAAGTGAGACTGGAAAATTAAAACAAGCAGAAAGCAAAATCTTAAAAAATCAGAGGCTGTCCAATAGAAGAAAATAAGACCTAGCTCAAGGACATCTTCAAGAGCAGATACATACCTTGCAAAGTTTTAGGAGACACACAATTGTGAAAAGCAGATAGCCACAAGACCAAATGTTTCACAAGTGACAAATGATTCCATATAAGAAAACTCACTATGAGTGATTCAAACATATAACTATCCAAAATTCAGGTGTTTTTTTTTTCCCTATATTCTTCTCTCAGAATTCTCTCCTAGCACATCAAAGAGAAAGTCTGTCTTCTATTACTGAATCCTCACCCATTGCAAATGATTAAGATGGAAAACAACCACCAGAGTAAGATGGAATTTTTGCCATTTGCCTTATAACTAGAGAAGAAATTACCTTAGAGATTGCTATATTTGCATTTGCCACTAAATTATGTGCCTTAGAGAATTCCATGTATAAACAATATAAGCTCAAACAGTGTTCGAGGGTAAACTTCAGACCTATCAGTCTGAAGATCCTTTGTTGAAGTAGTCCAATCTATATTTTTGCATTTAGTAAAACACTGCTTGAAGTGGAAATCAATTTGTAAGTTAATTTAAATCTAAAGCTGTTTAAGTATCTAGAAGTCTCACAGCACTTTAAACCATTTTATCAGAAGATTCCATAAGGGATAAAAATATACTTACGAAATACAAAGGTTACATATTGAATTTGTATGTATCATGTAATAAAGCATTATCTGCACATAATATGGTGATTTGAAAAAAAATTAACCCATCTTTCCTAATAATCATATAAGTCAGCTATTTGCTTAAAGAAATAGAATATTAAAAAATTTGCACAGCTGCCAGGTTTGATAGGTTTGTCAGCCTATCTCTAGTTCTTACCCCTCAGAAATTTCCATACTTTCCAAACTCTTTTTGCCAATTCAAATCAAGCTTTAAAAAAGATATATGCATAAACAAAGGTATAAATGACAGCCACATAGAGTGATCATGCGATAATTTTAGTTAATTGAGATTTTTGACAGCAGAATGTATTCTAAAATATTTTTACTTTGGTAAAAAGTTTCTCTCATAACCTGAAGTGCATTAAACAAGATACATTTATGATTATTAAATATTTTGCATTTGACTACAACTTTTCTTAAATGGACCTCTCCTAATAGTCCTTGATAGAAACTAAAATGGTGCATGTTTTTTACCTTCCTCCAAAATGAGGCTTTCTTATACATTTCAGGGGAATTCTATCAAATCTAAGAAGAAAAAGTACAGCTCATGGGAAACAACAGGATTTTGAAACTAGAAAGCCATCTGGAGTCTCTCGTTCTCTGTTTCTCTTTCTGTTCTATGTTTCAGGGTCACTTATCTTTAATACCATCTACATGCCCACATTTCTGATTTGTGGGTTTCCCAAGAGTTCAAACCAAGATTCTTGAGGTTCCTAGCACTTAACTGAGGGACTTAATAGTATTCTCTGAGGTTAAATTCATATTTCTAGGGAAAAGAATCTATTTTTTTTTTTTTTAAATCTTGGGTCACTTTGTTAACTAAAATATGGGGATGTATGAGGGATACATGGGCTCATACCTGGCAATACAAAGGAGGTGGAAACGCTGCCCAATTTAAAAGCATTACAAAAGAAACAAACAAACAAACAAAAATTGCAAACCAATGTTCTGTATGACTATAGAGGCCAAAACAAGGCATCAACAGAGAAAGTCCAGCAACATAAAATACTGATAATCATGTCCAACTGAAGTTGTTATCAGATGTGCAAAGTTGATTTAACATTGAGACTCAATTCACGAAATTCACTACAGAAGAAGGAAGAAAATTACATAATCATCTCAACATCTGCTAAAATTTAACACTCTGCTTACACTAGCAAGTTGTATAGAACTTCAAAACAAAGAAGAGACCTTTTTGAGTTCTTGTATTATTCACTGGTCTTTTCATTTCTAGGATGAATTTCTTCAGAAGTATTCAGAAAATACATAACTAAAATTGTATTCTTGTGGTAACATTAGGTATGAAAATAGTTCTCAGATTAACTCTTTGACCCACTGTTTTTACTTGAGTAATGGCCACCCAAATAGCCACATCCTATTATTTGAATGTCAGCTTATAGGGCAAAAGGGACTTTACAGATGAGGTGGATTTAAAAATCTTCAGATGGGGAGATTATGCTTGATTATCCAGTTGGGTCCAATGTAACCCCAAAAATCCGTACAAGAGGGAAGACGGCGATCAGAGAGGAGAGGTGATATAGTAATGGAAGCAGAATAAGATTTGAAGATGTCATGATGCTGGCTTTGAAGATGCAGGAAGAGGCATACGCTAAGAACGTAGTTCCAGAAGCTGAAAAAGGCAAGGAAAAAGAGACTTTTCTCACGGCTTCTGGAAAGACCCATCCCTGCCAACACTTTGACTCTAGTTCAATGCATCTCATTTCTAAACTTCAGGATATTAAGAGAATAAATTTATGCTTTTTAAGTTAATTAATTTGTGGGAATTTATTATAGCAACAATAGGAAACTAATATACTCACATTACGAGTTTAAAATTTAAAAGATTCTTTTTTATAATATGTATCAAATGCTATGCTATTATGTTATCAAATAAAAAATTGCACTAGATGTTTTTCTTAAGAACCTCTAACCAGGATGAAACCTGTCTAAAGTTTAGTCAAGCCAAAGGGAATATTAAGCATGTGTTCTTTGATGCCTACAAAAAAATCTCTTAAAACCAAACTAGATACTTATCTCAGAATTTTTCACTTGTATTAGACATATTTGTTTCTACTTTTCATTAACAATCTGGAAGTTTCAAAATCATTGCAATAAATCAGTACTTTCTCATTAATAAAAAAGACAAAAGTTATTTCAAAGAAATAAATTTAATGTGTCACTTTAGATTCTTAAAGTATAAATAAGACTATTGTTAACAGGAATGTGTATTTTTTGTTCAAACTATTAGCAGAAGTATTTTAGAATTTTGAAGTTATTTGTTGAGTAAGTTCCTCCTAATATGGAAGAGACCTAAGAATAAGAGCTGTGAAAATGCTGTGTACAATAAGGAAAACACAGCAAAATAAAAAAAAAAAGCCTAAAATAAAATACTAGAGATTATTGGTGCTTTTTATATTCCATTATATTATTATATTAAATAATTCTCATATGATTGTTAATTCATGTTCACAATATTTGTTAAGCAAATATTATCTTCTGAACATTGATAAAAGAAAATTATTGAGAAAAAGCATATATTCTTAAAACATACACAAACTAACATATAGACATAAACAAATTACAGAAGAGCCTTATAAATCACCTTATAGACATAAGAGTGAATGCACTGTAGGGAGCTAAACATTAGATCATCTAACTCTGTTTCAAGAATGAGACATCTTCATCAACAAAGTGACATACGAACTGTTCGTTGAAAATAAAAAACACAGAAAGAGAATTGAAAAAAATGTTCGAAGGAAATAGCAGTTGAAAATTCTTAAAAATGAAATAGCCTAATTTATCAGGCTTGTGGAAGTTCACTTTTAACAGAAAGAAAACATTGTTACTAAATAATAAAGGCAAAATCAGCCAAACTGTAGTCATAGCCATGATAGTAAAAGAAGTAACTATACCAAGAATACTATTAGAATATTAGAATAAAAACTATAAATAGCTACCATTTATTGAACACTTATGCCAAATACTCTAAATTACTAACATGTTTTATAACATTTAATTATCAAATGTAAGGGGAAGGTTTTTGTCTGTTTTACTGATAAGGAACCCAAGGCTCAGAAAAGATAGAGGATAGTTTAGAAGACTCTGGAAGACCTGGGTGCTGTAAGAAATTTGGAGACTAATCCCAGGAAATATGGAACAAATCGGATCAATATTGTCTTCTTTATCATATTATTGCTTGGGTTTATTTTTCAATAAAATGGTTTTCTGACAATATAGAGAAGACGGTAATGAAAAGAAATCAAGAGACTCCAGATGAAATAGTCAGTACGGCGACCTAATTCATTGTTTGCATTAAATGTTGTAAGAGTTTTAAACATGAGCTTCATGGATCGTGTATCTCTGATATCTGAGAAATCAGCTTAGAAACAGAAAATAACATTCAATATGTGCTTTGCTGAGTTTAGCAGAACTAAATAATGAACTAGAACAATAAAACATTCAGAGAAGAAACAGGAAACAGCATGATGTAAGATAAACTGTTATTCAAGGACTACTGGGTGTCTAGTACATATATTTATATATTACATTTAATCAGAATGTTTTATTTTTATTTTTCTTTTCTTTTTTTTTTTTTTTTGAGACAGAGTCTCACTCTGTCACCTTGGGTAGAGTGCTATGGTATCATGGTAGCTCACAGCAACCTCAGACTATTTTTAGTAGAGACAGTGGTCTCACTCTTGCTGAGGCTGGTCTCAAACTCCTGAGTTCAAGCAATCCACCTGCCTTGGCCGCCCAGTGTGTTGGGATCACAGACGTGAGCCACTGCACCCAGCCAATCAGATAATATTTTGAGAGTATTATTATGAGATTTTTACAGATGATATAATGAGCCTCATGAATATTCATGGTAGACAAGAATTATCTACCAAATCCATAGTCTATAGACTAAGCAAAGATAACTGGTCAATTGGACTTTTTTGCAAAGAAATGACAAGTTCTAAGAGAAAGAGTAAAAGCATGCAAGCCATCTTGATGCTAATCCATAGCAAAAGCATCATCACTTCTACCAGATGATATTGCTCAAAGAAATCACCACATCAGTCTAGTTTACAGTGGAGTAATAGATTCTCCCTCTTGGAAAAATCTGTGAAGTTGCATTGCAAGGGTCTGGATAGAGGAAGAAGTAAAGATTTGGGGACCTTTTTGTGATCATTCTACCAAAATGGGTGAATCACAGACTCCCCTTTTCTTCTATTATAACTCTGCCACCTAAAATCAGGAGGGGAGGTGATATAGTAGTGGAAGCAGAGTAAGATTTGAGTATGTCATGCTGCTGGCTTTGAAGAGGGAGGAAGAAACATAAGCCAAGAAATATAGTTCTAGAAGCTGAAAAGGGGAAAGAAAAAGAGGCTCTGTATTTCAGGAAGGAAAACTGGCTTTGAATTTTAGGCAACGTTGTCCTGTAAACAGTATCTGAGCCACACTCATCTGAAATATTGCCTTCTAGATATGTGATACCAGATGCTTCTGCAAGGGCATCTTGCTCAGGATAAAGAACTTGCAAAGCTTTCCTAGGGGACCTATAGAGTAATACCTGGACATTTTTGTAGTGATACAGACATGAATCTACTCAATTTTTCTGATACAGTGTTTTGAGCAAGTTACATAAGAAAACATGAGAATCAGAAGAAACCCTCTCTGCATCTGGCTTCATCTGGTTTGGAAATTTGCCAAAGGGTTTTCTATAATGTGGTGCTGATGCAAGATCAGATCTTATGACTGTAAGACTGTGTATTTCTCATCCGTTTATTTGTTTATCTATTCAACAATTCCAGGCTAATAAGATCTAATGCTGGGAATCTGTACTAGTTTTACATGATTTAGATGAAAAGAATGGCATCTATGGATCAGACTGAGTCACTGTTTGGAATTATATTCGAAACTGGATAATAATCCCAAACTGGATATTCAACTTCTGTATTGATTATGGTTGCCTGTTTTTCTTTTCTTTTATTATTATTATTATTATTTAGCCAGGGCTGGATTTGAACCTACCACCCCCGGTATATGGGGCCGGCACCCTACTCCTTGAGCCACAGGTGCCACCCTGGTTGCCTATTTATTTACTGGTGACATAGGAGAGGCAGAAATTTTGACAACATGTTAAAGGAGAAGAGAATGAGTAATTGTAACCTTAGGAATGATCTAATGTGAATATTATATAGAGAAGAGAAAAGTCTATAAGGGAGAGATTATAAAGAGTCTCAAAATTTGTTCACAGTGTGGATATTGGATGGAAGCAAGGACTTAGTGAAGACCAGAGGGGATATCTCCAAGAGGAGAGGAGTCAGTCTTTAACAGAAGTTGAGATACTTCTTTAAAGAAATGACAAAGTAAGAAGGGATGAGTGAAGTGTGGGTTTTCACGCCAGATGCCTGTCTCCTATAATATCAGGGTTTCAGGCAATTGCTTGGGTCCTGGGTTCTTGGAGTGCTCTCTGTCAAAAAATAACCAGACACCCAAAGTAAGGCAGCACAAACAAAGTTTATTTAGGAAGAGAAAGGTCAGTTTACAGAGTAAGAGTAAGATATGTTTACCAGAGACAGCAAATGGACCTCCATTGGCCAGGGCAAGTAGGCAAAGAGGCAAAAAGGCTACGATTATGGCCAACAGGTCTCTTTTATACCGCCTACCTGGTGGTTCAGAGGTCACCTTGGAACCGGAGTCTTTCCACATATGCAGAATTTCCATGAGCATCTCTGAGAACTGTGGAGGGTGGACCATACTTACGTCTATTCTAAATCACCTTCAAGCCTGGAAGGTGTACTCAAACTTTTTAAACAGGGGAACAGTTCACTGTCCATCAGACCATTGGAGGGCCAAATTATAGTTTAAAAAAAAACCAAAAAAAAACTATGAACAAATTCCTATGCACACTGCACATATCTTATTTTGAAGTAAAAAAATAGGAACAAATACAATCATACAACCTCATGTGGCCCTCAGGCCGCAGTTTGAGGACCCCTGGTTAGAGAGTCATCTGTAGCCTTTTGAAATTGACACACTAAGTTCTGATAGGAAATTGGTAGGGTGAACCCTTCTTCCCGGCTGTGAGTAATCACTAAGGACAGAATTAAGGTGCATGCCACTGACATGTGGACCCCTGCCCTTGTTCCTCCTCCCTGGGGAGAGCCTTTCCTCACTCACACCTAGCATGACGATCTACACGTAGTTTGATAATAAAGAAGAAGATGCTTGAAAGAGGTCATCATCAGCAATGCCTTTAAACTCAGTAATGCAGGAAGTGAGCTCATTTTCTGATAAGTATGATTTGGGAAGAGTTAAAGAAGTTTTAGGGCAGTGAATATGGAAATTTTGAAACAGACTTGTTTGGAGACGAGCAAAAATAAACCAAGCAAAGCCAGAGGGCACCCGGGACCAGCTGCATCTGATCAACATGACTTGTAGTGGGTCTAGGGCACTGATTTTCAACCGGTGTGCAGCAGCACTCTGGTGTGCTGTGAAATGATCTTAAGTGTGCTGTGACAATTTTTAAGGGCCATTAATTACATTATTTTTGAAAGAAATTCAAAGCACAGCAAGTATATCCTTTTTCTTTACTCTTTTATTTATTTATGTATTTTTAATCATCATAATTTAAGTGTGCTGTGGAAGTTTAACTATAGGTTCGAGTGTGCTGTGAGATAAAAAAAGGTTGAAAAACACTGGTCTAGAGAGCTCATTACACAGATGGCTCATCAATGGTGCTAAGCAGCGTCCCCAAACAAGGGGTCAACATGAAATGGCTTTAGATAACTGATTAGAAATTTTCTATTTAAGTAAAATTACCCCAAATGCTCAGAGTGTATCATTCCATGCTGTATAAAATATCCTGATACTTTGAAACACTAAGTACTTATGAACACGTTCATTAGTTATCTTTTTCTCAGCTTGCCTGAAGGTTCCAGTGTGCAAATAACTCTCAGTTAGTTCTTTGAAAGTACATCAAAATCTTTGAGGTTTAATGCTCTAGGGTGGCATTCAGTCTCCCAAAGTAGTAATTTACTAAATAGTAGGGTAGGGTGCTATCTCCCTTATCCAGGAAGGTGAATTGGAGCAAGGAATTGAGGAATTTGTCCATATTCAAAAATCTCATTATAGAACTGTGAAAGTAGAACCAGTGAATACAGGGCAAGAGTACTCCATAAAAAAGAAAAGTGGGTTCCCCCTTGATAATATATTATTTCCAATTGGCTAATAAAAAGGAAAATAGCATATAAAAAGCATGCAATTTTGCTAATTAGATCAGCATGATCTCTGCAGACTTCTCTGAAAGTACTCAATTCTTTGGGCTATTTAAATCCATTTATCCCTTTTTGAAAGAAACTAAATGGAGAGCATACTTTCAATGGTGGCTATAGCTTTCTTTTTATCTAGGACAAAGGATTTCTCTCATACTTACCAAACATCTTGTCTTCAAGTAACAGGGATTTATTTTGCATCAGTTCAAGTTGTCCTAACTGCCAAAATAATCCCTGCTCAATGACTTTTAAAATGACTGGAACAACTCAATTCAGTTGTTCTCTCCCACCCAGGCTTTTATAAAAGCAGAGAAATTGTTTTAATATTTTGAAAGGCATCCATTAAAATGACTCCATTTAGAGTACTAAGTGGCTTAATGGCATTTTCAGTGCTATGCAAAATATTCTATCCATGAAAAAATTCAGCTAACTACTAATATGTAGGAGCTCATTAACTTCAAAAGATATGACCAGCACATAGAAGACTATTGTAACAGCTAGAAAATTTCTGAGTAGTTAGTAGACACTATTTTATTTTCTTAATTTAAGTGAAAATGAATAGAAGACATATATTACTCTAACAATCTAATTGAAAAACAATTTTATTGGAATAAGTATGTTATATAAATCAGAATTAAACTGTAAAAAGTTACAATATAGATATAATATAAAAATCTCTGCCCAAATAATATATCTAAGAACACATTTCACTTAAATGACTGAAGTGCTAAATTAAACATACTCTATTCAGATTTGTAGGGTGGATATTGTTGGGTCAGAAGCAATGTTCATATTACCCAAAGGCATATTACAAGTGGGTCTGAGTTTTTACGTGTAAGTTCTACAGATTTTTTTTTTTTTATCCATACCAAAAAGGGGCTATAAACACAAATTACAAAACTAGCCACCTGTAATGAGATCACAGATTGGACTCAGAGGAAGTTACTACCTGAAATCTGGTTCCTTCTGATTTTATAGTTTTCTAGGAGTAGAATATTTCCCAGGATACTTATTTACTGTAAAAGTTAAAAAATATTGGCTACCAACCTTCATTTGCTTCTCCCAAAGATAATGTTTCCTTTATACCAAACTGTCCAAAAGTAGCATTAAAGAAGGAAACCTTTAATTTAGCTTTTGAGTAGAATTATAAGTGCACTAGAACCGAAATATATACATTTATTTTCAACTCACCAAAATTTGTATATATATATATATATATATACACACACACATATATACATATATATATTCTATTTCTACTTTCAGTGCATTTGGAAATATATACTCAGAAACTTACAAGGAAAAAATAATTTAAATAGCTTTCTGTCATTCACCATTTTAAAAAGACAATTATCACAAGTTTTGAAAGTAAAGTTTTATTAGTGTGGGCTAGCCTATGTTAGTTTCATATAAAGCTAAGAAAAACTCATTTCCAACAAATAATCATCAAAAACTGATAACAGGAGTAATTTTCAGCTCCTACATTTGCATTCTTACTTATACTGTTTCATGTTACATCAAGTCAAAGGGAAAATTTCACTAAAATGAAGATCCCTTCCATTTTCCTAAATTTGTGAGACCAAAAATGCCAACCAACTGTGATGTGAGTACACAAAATAGAAAATTAGCAAAGCATAGGGTAGTAACTGATAAAAAGTCCCTAAAGAAGGAGAAGTTTGTTGTTAAAGACTGAATATAGCTTGAGTAAGAGAATTAATGTCAATTTTCTTCTCTCTGTCCTCCTGGAATTCTAGGCAATTTGAGCAGCACTAGGTTTCGACTCAATCATATGTACACTCAAGTTCTCAAAACACTTCTCTGAAGATTCGATCATGGTGATGGTAGGAACAAATGTCTAAAGTTGAAATTGGCCCCCAATCAATGTCATTAAATTAAAGCTCAAAAGTACAGTTTTGAAAATGTTGTTCAAGTCACATATTGACCAATTAACCCTAATAGGCTAACTTCCAATAGTCGTTTAGCCAGTTGTGTAGACCAAGAGAGTGGTGAGTCTCAGCCTCTTCTGCTAGATGTGTTGTGTTCTGTCAATTAAACCCAAACAAATGCCAAGAGCATACCTCTAAAAATTTTTACAAAAAATTATTCTGTAACTATTACATTTCTGCATACATAATACCATAATGGGAACCTACTAGAGGAAAATAACCTTCCATTATGGTGTTTATTTCAGAATAAAGCTCCACAAAAAAGGTCTGCATCATTCAAAGTCTCTCTTATTCACTACTGAGCATAATATCTAAGGTAAGCCAATCTGAGAATTAATAATTAATTTCAAATTCACCATTGTCCTGTTATAAGGCAACTAAAGACAATCAGATTGGGTGTTTTAAATCATTTACTTTTATATCGCTATCTGTGGACATTTCATCCCAAAGTCATGCCTGGCAGATACTCTCTGTATAATATTGTAATCCTAATTTGTAACTGTAGGTAAGTGCAGAAAGTCTACAAATGATACCAGTGCTCAAATCTTTGCTATACCATTTGCTAGCTGTGTGGCTTTAACGTAGTTACTTAACTTCTCTGTGCCTCCCTTTCTCTATTCATACGATCAAGAAAATAATAATACACATTAGGATAATTGGGAGGACTAATTAGGTTAATATAAACAAGGAAGAGTAGCTAGCATAGGCTAACCAATGTGACAGTCTTATAATGGGAAAGATAATTTATAATAACTGTTAAAAATACAGACCCAGACCCAGGAACAAAAATGCCTGTATTCAACTCCTAGTTCTTCATGTACAAGCTATAATAGAACAACCTTGGAAACATCTGTCTGTTCCAATTGCTTTCCTGCAAAGTATGAAAAATAGTAACAAACATAAGGATTTGTAGAGAGTCATGAATTACTATATGTAAAACCCCTTGTGCCTTGCAAAGGTAAAGTGGTATATAAATGCCTGAAATCATAATTTTTACTATTAGAATAAAGATTCCAAAGTTGTTTTGGTAACATCATATGTTGAATTTTCAAGGATGTGAAAACCTTATAATCTAGAGCATAAAGAAAGTATAAATTCCCTTAAGTTTCCTCCAGGTACTTTCTCTCGTAGACACAAAACAATGATGTTATAAAAACAATATAAGTTACTATAATTGCAGGAATACATGTTGGTCAAGATGCTAAACATAAAAGTGTTAAATTCAAGGACAGTAGAACCTCCATAGTTGACCACTTCCCTACATTGACCACCTCCTTTAGCTGACTTAATTTTCATACACGACAGGCACCACATGTAGGGATCAGTATAGTAGGCCAAGTTCCTTAGCTGCCCACCTCTGTACTGAGGACCAGTACGTTACAGTCCCTTGTGTGGGCAACTTACACAGGTTCTATTGTATTTATGATTTGCTACAAAAATGGTAGAAGAGATGTGAAGAGGGTGGCTACTTTCACAGGAAGTGTGACAACTTCCGTATTATGATATCTGCTTTCATCCAGAATAATGATCAAACAGTATGTTTTTACAAAAGTAAAATAAGATTGGGGGATTGTACAAACGTCAATGTGCTGCTTGTGATATTGTACTCTAGTTCCCCAAATGTTACGTTGAGAAAAAGTGGATAATGAGTACGTAGAAAGTCTCTCCTATTCCTCACATGTTCCTGTAAACCTACAATTACTTAAATGAAATTTTGAACTCAACATGTGAATTTTCCCTGGAGTTTTACCTGTCCTGCCTTTCACTATATCAGAGAAAATGTGAATGAGGCAGAGGATGCAGAGATAAAGTGACTGAGAGTATAGAGGAAAAAGCTATTACATAGTTGTTCTAAAATATTGTGGATTAATAGAAAATATGAGGTACAGTAAGGACAACAGATCAAGAAACCCTGCTATTAAAAAGATAGTGTGTTTCTCACAGTTCCTGGAGGAGGTAGCACGCTAACAGGGTGAGGGAGAATTTTTAGGGATTGACAACCTTATAATCTAGAGAGTAAAGAACACTGAGTAATCTCGAGGACCCCATGGAGAAGCACCAAGGATGGCCAGAGGAAGAGCAGGGAATTCAGAGTAAGACTTGCACTGTAGTTTCTAGGGAAGGAACTGGAGATACAGGGTAAATAGTTTAAGATTGGCTAGTTTGAATAATTTCAGCACTGTGTTCTGGGGCATAATGGCTGTGTCTAGTTGTCTGGCATCTGATCTTGGTATAATTAGGGCAGGTAGCTGTCAGACCAGGGAAAGCCAGGTAAATGAAGTGGTTGATGTGCAGGTTCTAGATGGTTTGGCTTATGTTTGGAAAGGAAAGACCGCAAAGGAAGGAGACTTGGGCTTGTTATCAGGTTGTCCAAAACAAGGAGTATCCGGCAGATATTAAAGCATCAAGTTTACCAAGCAAGAATCCTGGTTAATGCAATGTCTCGGCAGAAAAGCATATGATTTCCTGAAAGCATAAGTAACGCAGACAGTCAGTATGTGCCAAATGTATTAGAAGGAAACAGACCCCTTTAAAATGAATTGATAATTTCTGAATTTCACATAGGAATTTGGGGCATTTGCAGAGGCAAAAATTAAGTACTTTTTACTAGTAGTTACCTAACACTCGGCTGAATACATTCATTTACATGAATTTGTCCAGGTAATTAGTTTTGTGGATTAATAATGTGTGGTATATTTTCTCTACACCATTTATGAATTGGTATTTTTTAAGCATCTGATTTATAGAAGAAATTTATATATCACTATATTAAGAAATTTAATGAGCCTAAAAGAATTAACACAAATATTAAATGTTGTGGGTGCAGAATGCACAGTGAGAAGCCTGAGCTGGATAACCCATTAGCTTCACCCAAACACAGAGGTTTCCTTCCTGCGGGAGCCTCCCTGTAAGTCTTTAAGATTTACTCATTTTTCTACACAGTCTTCAAGCTCTCCCAGAACGCCATTGCATAGGCTGATGTCCATCCTCTCCCAGACTCACACAAAATCTCCTTAGTGTCTATAAGCCTGTTCTTTCCCCTAGGCTGGACCTCAAGAAAAACATGCACTTGGTCTTGGTAATGGGGGGGGGGGGGGGGAAATCCAAAAAAATTTAACTATTCACTTGCAATCCCACTTATGGAATTCCTATGGCAGGGGGTGGGGGGCTGCTTAAATTTTTGCAGATGAGCTTTTAAATTTCATAGCCTATTATAAAC